>PVKB01004411.1:0-57948 GCA_004027205.1 Ctenodactylus gundi | reverse complement strand
AGGCACAGGCCAGCAGTTCCAAGAAGATGATGTCATCAACTGTGGAACTTGGCACGTGGCTTATCTAAATCAGAGACATAGGCAGATACCTGAGCTCACAAGTTTAACTCTTGATTCTGGGGGTTTATGGCAGGGAGAGCTCTGGGGCTCGCGGACTCTGGGGTTCACACCAGGGGCTTCTCTCCATGTGAGGCATCAGGGATCCAACCAAACTGACCTGCACAGGGAACTCTGGGTGGGGCTGACCCAAGGGCTCTGAGGTCACTCTAGGCTCTGTTCTTGGGGGTGGATAAGCCTTACAGTAAGATGTTTTCGGTTCCACATGACAATGTCCGGAAGACAGAAGTATCTTTCTCCTAGGACTTCCAGAAAAGCTGTGGAGTCACTCTCATTGGTCCCGAGCAGGTTACAGGGTAGAGGTCTTAAGGCAGTGAGTGGCTTAAGCCAGGTGCACACAGCCTCGCCCACAGTTCCTGAGCTTGGCATATGGAAACGGGTGTTTGTGATGGGAGACAAGAGGCCGGGCATGTGGGAAGCACCCAGTGCTACCTAAACTGTGCACTTGTCCCGTGGCTGAGGCCCCAGTTGGTGGGACAAGAGGAGAAGGAGGAAAGAAGCAGTAACCGGGTGGAAGTGGCCCCATGGGACAGCAAGGTCTGCTGCCAGTGGCCTCCAAAGTCCTCTGCAGGCCAAGGCCACCCCTGCTGGCTCGTGCAGTACCTGCTACCTGCAGTACATGTGGAAGGTCTCCAATCATGAGGTCCCCAGACCTTCCTGCTCACGCCAGGCGGGAACACAGCAGGGACATAGGCGCAGCAGGTGGCCGAGCAGCCTCTGCTGCAGAGCTGGAGGGGGCAGCAGCAGGAAGGAGGACAGGCCAAGGCCCGCCAGCAATCAGCTTGCGTGACCCTCCTCCAGGCTCCCACCCCTCGCCATAAAGCAAGTACCTCCTTTGGAGACACCAACATCCCAGATACCCGGTTGGTCTGCAGCTTGGACCTGGGTCACCTTTGGGCTAAAGACTCTTAGTTATTTATTTTTAGGGGTGCCTCACACTAATCTACTTCCCCAACCCCCCCCCCCTTTTTTTCCTTTTGAGACAAGGTCTTGCTAAATTCCCCCAGCCAGGCTCGAATTTATAATCCCACTGCCCCAGTCTCCCAGAGTGCGGGGCTTCCAGGCTGACACCCCCACGCCCGGCTCCGAGACCTTCCGTGGTATGGCAAGATGACAGCCTCCCTACACAACAGCTCCTTCGGCTGCTTGGGATTGCCAAGGGGCACGAGGACCTACTGGTGTGGTGCCAGGACCCTGCTCTTCTCCCTGAAGATGAGGGCCCAGCAGGGCGGGGCGGAGGCAGGCCACTGGCCGTGGCCTGGCCGGGCCGAGGGCAGAAAGGCAGCCCTGACGTCCGCGGTGACTGCGCTGTGGCGGGAACCTTTCTGGACCTGCACGGGTGACGGACGAAGGCTCAGGCGCGCTGACCCTACTGGAGCTTGCTGCTGCCCTCCCAGTGGAAGTGCACACTCGGCTTGCAGGCCGGTGGGAGTCCGAGGGGGTTTCCTCTGGTCCTGAGCTGGTGACCCTGGACCTGCGCCCGACCCAGAGAGAACGTCTGCTCGGCAGCAGGAGACGCGGTTCAGATTCGACTCTTTCGAAGACTTCTGGTGCAGTGTGACATGGAGGCCCGGTGCTGCCAGGAGGCCGCACCGCCGGCAGCTGGCACTGCCGGCAGCTCACAGGGTTCTTTCGACCCCTGCCAACCTTCTCCCTTGGGAAGAAGGTGGCGACCGGCACAGGCTGGTGGCGTCTCCCTGGCTGACCCCGGGTCGGGGGCCGTTCTGGGCTCCACAGAGGGGAAGTGTTGCTGGCTAAGCAGAGGGTAGGAATGGAATCGCTGGTTCCCACTCGGGCTGTCCCGAAGGAGCCGCTGAGGGAGCTGGGAGCTCCCATGATGTGCGTGACTAGAGGTCGTCGCGTTTTCCAAGGGCACACGCTCCCACGTTCCTGCCCGCACGGCTCCACAGGGCACCAAGTCTGCACCCGCCCATTCCAGCTGCCGACCTTCCCACCTAGTGACCGGCGTCTGGGCCACTGTCCAGCCTCAAGTGTGCCACCCGTGGCGGAAAGCAAGCGGCCGCTCCTGTGCACGTGGACAGAGTTTTCGGGGCTGGGCGCATCCGGGTTAGAACCTGGACTCCGCCTCCTACGGGTGTCATCAACTTGGTGTCCTTCCCTTTTCTCCTTGAGAACGGGCATATAGTCTTAAAGTGGGACTTGGGGAGTAGAGGCTATCAGGATTCTCGCTGTGCACCCGGGAAGGGAAAGCTCTATGGTGGGGCTGTTTCCACGCGTTCATGTAGGACTGTCAGATGCCCACGCCCGAGTCCCCGTGTGGCCCTTCTAGCTGGGAAGAGAGAGGGCTGGCGTTCCCACGCCCTGGAGTGGCAGCAGCAGACAGTGACGGGTGGTGGCCAGGGTACGACATGTAAATGGTAGGCTTGGGTCAGGACAGAGCCACGCTGTCTCCTGCCCCAACACCCCCGTCTGCCACAGGGAGAACCACACGCAGCCGTGACAGCCGAGATGGGGCCTGGGGCCCAGCAGCCCCGTCCAAGGAGCCTGCCGGCTGCACCCGCTTGGGCCACAGCCTGGGAACAGACCCACACTCCCTGTCTCCAGTCCAGCCTTTTCCAAAGTGCTCGGCTTCCGTGGGATCTGACCACACTGCAGCCCCCGGAAAAGCCAAGATTAAAGAGTGTTTTCATGTCATGGTTTATTCTTTCCAAGGATAAAGTTGTATTTCTCTCTTTTTCCCACTGTTTCTCATGCATATAGCTGCACCATAATTATAAATTATCAGTCCGATACGTGGTCTCCAGTGCTGGCTGGACTGTTCACCAGCCAGCTTTCCTACCAAACGCACATTCCACGGCAGAAATCAACTCCACATGCGCTTTCCCTTCCATAAACACCTGCCGAGGGCAGCGTGTGGCACACAGGGACACAGGCCCTGCGCCCTTCCTTACGCAGCCCATGGTGCCACCAAGAAACAGAACCTGCCACTGGAAAGCCACCACACACCCACTTTGACATCTGCACTTAACTCGGGGAGAAGCAACTCTTTCCTGAGCATCGACTCCCACCTGGATTCTGAGCAGAAAATGCTACCAAGGCCTCAGTCCACTGGTTCCTGCAGCTGCTGTGTGTAGAGACACGGCCGTTCCTTGGTGGGAGCCCGCAGGCATTAGCTTTCCCGTCACTCAGAGTGGCGGGGCAGCTGGCAGCCCCCGGGGCAGCGGGAGGCCCTGCATCTCGATGGCACTGTGCCCTGTCCTGGCAGTGCACGCGGTGCTTGAGGACCCAGAGGTCAGAGGTCTCTGGAGGTCACATCCTTCTGAAGACTGAGGGTCTTGGGCTGCAACTTGTTGCTGGTGTGGCCTCACATAGGATGGTGACACCTTTGCCCTGGGTCACAGCATGCTCTCCATCTGGGACAGGCCTGTGCTGCCTTCCAGAGGCCCTACTAGACTCAGAAAGTGCGCATAAAGTCGGGCATGCCATAGTCACCATGGCGTCCCGCTCCAGGATAGGGAGAGCTGACTGGGACTCAGGCCTGAGTCAGCATCTAGGGGTGGGGGGTGGGGGACGCAAACAGGAGGAGACAGCAGGGGGCTATGAGCACTGCCTGGGGTTGGCTACGGGTCCCCTGGGCCACCAAGATGTCACCAAGATCTGTACTGGAGTATGCAAGGCCCGCTTTCTTAGGCACTTTCTGAGATAGGACCACAGTTTGGGAACTTTAAACACATGCTTAGAGAGGAGCCCGGCTTCCTCCCAGCCGGTGCGCAGAGATGCTCGCAGGGGCTCCTCACGGTTCTGAGGTGGGTGGGGGCTTACGGGCAGGAGACTTCTAAAGCCTGCCTCCCCTCTGCCGCCTCTTGTTCAAACATGGGGTGGGCACTTTGGTGACTGCCCGCTCAGCGCGTCTTCTCGGCTTACTGTGGGCCTCTGTCGCCGAGTGTGATGGCAGGTTGAACACGGCCTGTCCAAGGACTGACGCTTCTGTGTGACGCAGGCTGCTTGGGTGAACTCTACCTCTTCTTGGGTAAACCCGTGATTCTCAAACTTACCATCCAAGTGACCCTGAGGGTTCCTCAACACACAGAGGGCAGAGCTGCCAGACAGACAGAGTCCTAGTGGAACAGAGTCTTAGGATCCCTTCCAAAGAACACAGATGCTTCCAGATGCGCCAAGGGTGGTGCCCAGGCAAAAGAATCATAAGTTCAAGCCTAAGTTGGGCAACTTGCGTTGGGCAAGTTGCTGACTTAAAGAGACCCTGTCTCAAAATCAAAATGTATGAAGGGCTAAGAATGTTTCTTAGTGAAAAGGGCCTGGGCTCAATCCCTAGCAACACACACACACACACACACACACACACACACTCTCTCTCTCTCTCTCTCTCTCTCTCTCTCTCTCTCTCTCTCTCTGAGAACCCCTGTAAGCCCAGTGCTCCGCGCTTCCCCTGCCACCCCGGCCTCTCTTGTCAAGCTCTCTACGAGGTGCCTTTTGCTTGAAGAGCAATGTGGCATTGCAGAGTTCCACCGGGGCACAGGCAGCTCCTGGGTGTCTGTCCCAGGCTCACCAGCCGATAGCGGGTAAATCTGTCACCCTGAGGAGCCCGCATGCTGCGTGGTTACTGACCACGCCCGTGCTTGCTGGGATGCCACTGGCTTTCCAGCCTCCTGTGGTTCCCTCCGGGGTCCCTCCCAGAGGACCCCACAATGCCTCTCCATCTTGCGCCCCGGTTTCCCTACTGTGGGCTGCCTCTCAGGCTTCCCTAGTTTGGGGTGACCTTAGTGGCCCCAGGGAGGCATCCAGGCTTTTTGCAACCTGTACCTCAGTGTGGGCTTCACGTGGTGAGATGAGGCCGTGGGACAGAGGTGGATCCCCCGGCCATCACGGATACCAAGAGCACACTCCGCATCGCTGGTGCCGTGTCTCCCGTTGCCGTCACAGGATCCCTGGGGTGGGGTCACACAGAAGGAGGTACGTGCGTGTAGCCCATGGGTCTCGACAGCGAGGAGCCCCAGAGCCCAGCACTGGCCTCCTCTGGCATCAGGTAAGGCTCCCTTGCCGCACCACCGGGTGGCACAGACCCAGCAGGCCACTTAAAGCTGCTCCTCCTCGGGTAAAGCTACTCCTGCCATTCGGGCCCACCCTCGGGCCCTCATCCCACCTGCCACCTCTCAAAGGCCCCACCTCCGCACACGGGCGCCCTCAGGTGGAGGGCCCAGTGCCAGCACAATGCTGAGGACGCAGCCCCAGGCGTGTCCAGAGCCTTGGCCCTCAGCCCCTCCAGGCACCTCCCCTATTTCCCCACGTCCTGCTCTTCAGATGCCAGTCCCCAGCCTCAGCCCAGCCCCGAGGGGGCCCGGCTCTCCCTCTGGGGGACCCCATCACCACGGACACAAGGGGCGGGCAGGGGATGCTGGCCGCCGCGGAGGCACGCTGCTGCGCCCGTCTATGGAAAGACCCAGGCAATGGCAGATGAAAGCCCAACCGTCCCCACCCCAACATCCTTCCTCCTCAGATAAAACCATTGTCTCTTCCCAGAAGCGCAGCCTGTGACCGCCTGAGGCCGGCTTTTCGGCAAGAAAGCAGGCACGCCTTGGAAGTTCTCCTGGTGGGTCAAAGGGACCCATTTTTAATGGGTGTGAATTTGGGGACACTACTAGATTTTGGGGTGCAGACGTTTGAACGACACCCGTAGGTCCGGAAGCTGGAGTGGGGCATGTTGGATCCTGGACAGTGTTGGGGTCCCGTGCGGGGGCTCCCTTCTTCCCTCCCTGTGGCCCCTGTCCTCAGTCTCCAGTCCTGGGGACGCAGGTGGCCTTCCTGTTCCCTTCCCCATCTCATCCGGGTCTTGGGGCAATGAACCTGGGGCCTGGAGAGCTCAGGGCCTCCTCGGAGGATGTGATGGCCTACGCCGGCTGCCCACTGGTCATGCGCTGCCCACTAGCCACCCTCTGCACCCACTGGGCTGGGCGCGAACGCCCTGAGGGAACCCCGCGGCGCCCCCACCCGCAGCCCCGGCTGCCCGGCGGGGTTCTCTCCGTTCTCTCCACGTCCCACCTGCTGCTCATTGCTTAGTTCGCCTCGTTGTGCTGACATCTGAGCCCCGGGCCTTCACACGGAGCCACGCCCAGCCCGCTGTTAGTGTTTGATTGGGAGCAGGGGCTCACTAAGTGGCCCCGGCTGGGCTCACACGTGGGGCCTCCCACCCCCAGCCTCCATGCTTCCCTGGGAACAGTTGCCCGCTTCTCCCAGGTGGGGTGGGAGTGGCGACCCTCGGCCTCTAGCCTGGTCTCAGGCTGGGCTGCACACCTTCAGGTGAGCCCAAGGGCGGGGGCGGGGCTGGAAATGAAGCCGTCCTAAGTGGCCAGGTGGTGTTGGCCCGTGTCCTCGGACCCAGCTGCATGCTGGCTCAGCCTGCCTAAGGCCTGGGAGGAAGAAGAGGCAGGCGGTGGACTCCAGGAAGAGCCAGCCCACGCACGCCAACGGTTAAGTCCCGGGAGCGTGGCCCAGGCTCCGGGAACACACCCAGGAAAGGTGAGGCTGCTGATGCGATGGCCGGCCGGCTACATAAGGACACGGGGTTATTTTTATAAAGCACATGGAGAGGCAGCCGCTCCCCGACGGGTCCCACACAGGCCAGGACCCCGTGTGTGACACAAACACACTTGACTCAGGAAGTGCCAAGGGAAGTGTTTTCAGGGAGGGCTGGGGCTGCCGTGGCCTGCAGCCCGTGCTCGGCCCAGGAGGCCTCGCCCCAATCGCCAGGACTGGAGCTCCGTGGGGAGCACAGAGTGTAGACCCCCCACCCCCACAGGATTGACTGCCCAAAGCTGGAAGGAGGAGGGGGCGCGTGAGACAGTTACCCCAGGGTCAGCGCAGAGCCCTGAATACCTGTGACCCTTCTGAGCAGAACAGCTTAAAAACGAGTGAGCCGGAAGCCAGGCTTTTTTTCCTTGAGAAATCCTACAACATCGCTGAGGCGGGGATTGACCACACGGTAAGGGGTGTGGGGCGTGGAGGGGAACCGGTGGCTGTGGTGGGGCTGCGAGCACAGGCACAGCTGTGACGGAGGGGAGATTCGGCGCCAGTCGTAAGCACTACCAGCCCGTGGGGACGAGCAAGCTTGAGAGTGGACGTGACCTTAACAGGGAGAGAAAACATGGCACCGGATGCGGTACCACAGGGCCCGGCCCGGCTTGACCAGACGCCACGTGTCACTGAGGAAGTCACCCTATCCTCTTGTCCTCACCCACCCTCCTCTGTGGCTGGTGTGCCAGGTTTATCTCTGCAAGGGACAATGAGGCTGATAAAGGCACTAGAAAGGAATCAGGCCGGGCTGGAACTCAGGGTCCACGGTGGTGACCACAGATAAGCCACAATCCGCCACCTTTCTCAAGGCATCACTGGGAGGAGGAATCAGGACTTACATAAAGGTGTGACCCAGGGTGGCTGAGGGCTAAGGTCACTCCAACAGTTTGCCGGACTCCCTGGCCCCTCCCGACCCGCACCTCGGGCTCAGCCCAGAGCTAATGCCACGGTTTCTAGTCACTAACCCAACCAGACCTCGGCTCACTTCATCTGCTGGAGGATGGGGCGGTTTCAGGGACGCCCCAGCTGCCGTCCCCTGGCGTCCTTCACATCCAGGGCCAGTGGGAGTTGCGCCTGGGTAGTATAGGCCTCCTGACAGGGACAAGCTCAGTCGTGTGGCAAACAGGACCCACAGAGCCCCACGTGGCAGGTCTGACCAGGCCGAGTGGCACAAGCCTGGCATCCTTGCAATCTGGGAGGCTGGAGCAGGAGGATCACAAGCTCAAGGTCAGCCTGGGCAACCTAGCAATTCTGGAGGAATAGCATTTTGGTTAAAGCACTTGCCTCGACAGCCCAAAGTCCTGGGTTCAATTCCCCAGCACCACATAAACTGGGCGTGGTGGCGCACACTGTAATCCCAGCACTCAGGAGACTGAGGCAGGAAGATTGCTGTGAGTCCAAGGCCAGCCTGGACTACGGAACGGGACTCTGTCCCCCCCCACCCCAAAAAAAAAAAAAAAAACTGCCCAGAGAAGCAGGGCCAAGTGGAAGGGCACTGTGACCGGCATGGCCACCCAGGCAAGCTGGGCTTGAAAACAACTCTTGACCTGGAAACCCTCCCCCCAGTCTGAGGTCGTTTTTCATAACCCAGCAACCTTCCAGAAGTTCCAACACAGGGCTTTCACCGAAGTGCTGCGAGGGGCCCAGGTAAAGGAGAGACAGTTCCGCGGCGTGTCTGCCTCCAAAGCCCCGTCTGTCCAGGCTGCGGTCTTCACTACGGGCCGAGACAGCATCCCGCCCGTCCAGGGAGCAGGCTGGCCGATGGGCAGCTGGCCATTCCCCGGGCCCCTGCGGGTCCCCGTCTGCTTGGCCCCCGTATGGGCTGTGGGCCTCAGCCTGGCCTGTGGGAGCTGGCAGCTGGCCCTGGAGTCCTGGGCGCCAGGCAGGACGGTTACCACTGGTGTGGGGAGAAGAGGCAAAGCCGCCTCCACGCGTGGGCTAGATCCTCCGTGTACCCCACAGCCTCTTGTGTGCGCAAGGCGACTGGACGGCGGGCGCTGCGCTCACTGGTGGACTCATCCACGCGTGAGTTATGGCTGCCTGTGCAGTGTGCAGGTGGGGCTGGATGGAGCGACCGGCTGGGTCGGGACCTGAAAAGGTGCATCCCCGTCCCCAGCTTGGCCCTCTCTGTGCCTCCTGGCTGCCCTGGGGGTGGCGGTCCAGCACCATGCCTTCCACTACGCAGTCTCTGCCTTGGGGCCGGCCCGCCAGGGGCTGGAGTCTGTGAACCCAGGAGCCCAACAAACCCTGCCTCTTTCAAGTTGCGGGTGTGGGGTATCATGTTTCGGGGAGGGGCAGTGACTGACAGAACCCCTTCCCATGACTCATGAAAAAGCCCTGATTCTGGAGCCTCGACCGCCAGCCCTCTGGGACCTGCCAGCTGGGACTAGGTCAGCGCCCTCTCTGCCCACCACCTGGACCCCTGGGGTGTCACCCTCGGCCTGGACCGTCCATCCGTGTCCCTCCCCACACACTGGGGCAGAGGAAGGAAGCACACTGACCACAGCTGCCGGGCCGGGAGGTTCCTCTAGCCACACCCCTCTAGCACAGGGGTTTCTGAAAACCTGAGACCCCTCTGGCTTGGGCCCAATGGCAAGAATTTTAGAGCGTGTTTTAACCCAGGCAACCGCATCGGAGCGAGACGACTGCCCACCTCCTGGACGGCGCTTCCCAGCCCCTGCGCCCAGTCCTGAGCGGGATCGTTTCCTTCCCAGGCGTCTGTGCCCTCCCTCGCCTTTCAGGGTCACACAGTGGTAGAGAATCGGGGTGTTAGTGTTTGGGGTACAGCTGGTCGTGTTATAGGAAGCCAGCGCTGGGAAGCCTTGACTTGCTGAAACCTCCTCCACAGCACTAAAAGGTCACTTCGGACATGCTGTTCCTTAATCTCCGCATGATGTTAGCAATTACACCAAAAAATGCCGATTGAATTTTACACGCAACTGAGGACTCTAATATGGTGGAATGCAATTCCAAAAATGCAAGAATTTCGTTTGATAGACATTGAATGTGGAGGGAGGGAAGTCAACCTTTTTGTGCCGAATAATATTTGGAAAGTAATCTGGAAAAAAAAAAATACTGAAGCCATCATCCCCTCCAGCAAATGACCGGTTCAAAGTTAATTTTGGGTTATGCATTTGTATACCAGGACTCTGATACTTAACCTGATGTATCGGAGAATCTGGCCAGCACTCGCCAGTTCCCAACCCAAATGGACCTAAATCTTGTCCCTGGTCCTTCCTGACCTTAGTAAGTGGTGGCGGTCTCCCCGTGGGCTGACCCAGCAAGAGTGCTGCCTGGAGCAAGGCAAACCATCTCTCTAGACGTCATTCTGGTTATGAAAGAGGTTATTTGGCTGGAGATTTTAGAAACACAGAAGTTAACCGAGAAGTACGACCTGCCTTGTGCCCTGCCCCCACCAGGGAAGGATGCAGGATTGCAGTGGTGTTACCTGAGAAGGTCGTAGGAACACCTGTCCTGGCACCCAGCCTGTGCCGCCCTGCCCCGGCCAAAGGGTCCCATGCCCACAGGCCTTGGATCCCCTCTCAGGTCTCAGTTGTTGGCTTGGAAATTTGTTTATTCATTTATTCTTCCTTTCACGTGAGAGCTAAGTTCCGTTTTTATATAATGAGTGTGTGTGTGTGTGTGTGTGTGAGAGAGAGAGAGAGAGAGAGAGAGAGAGAGGCTGCTTCAGGTCGGGAGGAAATGTGGTAAATTCCCTTAAGATAGACAGTAACACCTGGCTCTGCTGATTCCAGTCTGTTACCCCAGGGTCCAAACCGCAGCCCGGACAGGCGCAGGCTCCGAACTGATCTTGGTGGGAGCCACCGGCTGGAGATCAGCCCCAAGCTGCCCCAGTGGCCAGAGTCACTGGTGGGCCAGAGTGAGGGGACGAAGGCTCGGCCGCCTCCGGACAGGACTGAGGAAAGCACGGGGTGCAGCCCTGGGCCGTTTGCTCGGGTTATTCAGGGTCTCATTGTCCTGGTGCCCTAAAACACAAACCTGTCCTCTCCCCACGGGCACCACCCCGAGGAGATTCACCCCCAGAGACCAGCGACAAGTACGGCTCTGGGGAGTGTCCCTGCACAGGGAGGCCGGCCATGAGATCACGGCCTACGTCAGCAGCTGGACCAGCCCTGTCCCCGACCTGTCCAGGTAACAGTGACTACCAGAGCAGCTACGGCACCCCCTTGGAGCTCTCAGGTGAGCTAGCTGGCCCCAAGAGCTCCCTTGGATGGTGGACAAACAAATAACGAGAAGTCGAACCCGTGGCACAGGCCTGTGATCCCAGCACTGTGGGAGGCTGAGGCAGAAGGATCACAAGTTTAAGCCCAGCCTGGTCAACTCAGTGACTTAGCAAGACCTTGTCTGAAAATCTAAAAAGACTGGAAATGTAGATCAGTGTTAAGGCCCTGGGCTTGGGCCCTAGTACCACCAATAAATAAATAAATCTTTTTTTTAAGTAAGTAAATAAAAATTTAAAAGCAAATGAGCCCAGCTCCGGGCCCTGGAGTTTTCAGAAGTGGTCTAGAGGGTCCCCAAGCGGGAATCTGCCCCCGGTGCAGCTCTGCTTCTGAGTGTCCACACTGCCACGGAGATGACGCCGCAGAGTCTTGCCTGGGAAAGTCCCTGTGATGGGACAAGAACAAAATTGGGGAAAAGAACACTGAAAAAGTGCCGAAGCTGTGCTTGCCGAGAGCCCACAGAGGGACGGCTCCTGGTCGGAGGCTGACAAGGGTCACGGCTGCACCACTTGGGTGAGAGGCCACGCTGGGATCCCCTTCATCCCAGTCCCTGGAAGCCCAGAGGCCAATTCGCGCTATGCCAGGCTGGGGACAGTCTGGGCTGAAGAGCTCGGGAAGAGGACTCAGTTTACTCAACACCCTGCCCCGCCAACGTCCCCATCCCCTGTGACCCGGATGACCACGCTGCTCCCAGGACCGCTGCTCCAAGCCAGGGAGAGGCCTGCTCCTGCGCCGCTTCCAGGGTGGGAAGGAAGGGGCCTGCTCCTTCTGATTGCTTTCTGTCCTCCTACCCTCCCTTTCGGAGTGGAAATCTTCCCTCTGTGCCCTTGTGTGCGGGAAGCGTTGAGCCCCCCTTTGATTTTGCTCGGGAGTTCACAGCTGAGAGTTTGCCTCGAGTCTCTGAGGAGACTGGACTTTCCGGCAGTGCTGGGACCGTTAAGAGTTTGGCGGCTCTCAGAGGTGGACTCCACGCGTTTTGCACAAGGAGGCACAGAAGAGTAGGCCACAGGGGTGACGTTGTGGTTTGGATGGAGAATGTCCCCCGCCCCCACCGCCCCGGGGCCTCACGTATCAGGATGTTGTGAATTATCTGTGAGTTTCTTGTGTTGTCAGGAGGCGGACCCTGGCCAGGACGGGGAACCCTGAGGCCGTGGGGTGCTGCTGCGCTGCGGATGTGGACTGTGAGGATATGCTCCTGCCCAGTGACTCCCCAAACCCTGGTCCAGCCATGAAGCAGTGAGCAGCTGGGCTCTGCCAGGCCCTTCCACGCATCACCAGAGCCCTCCTAAAACCGTGAGCTACAATAAGCTTGCCCTCCCTTTGGTTGTGGGTGTTGGGTACTGCGTCCGACAGCAAAAAGGTGATGAGACAGGCACATTGCCCTGTACGCGCCGCACAGAGCCCCCGTGCCTCAACCACACGGAGCCCCTCGCTCTTGCCCCTTTCTGAAGTGGCTCTGGAAGCCCGCATTCCGGCAGAGGCACAGCAGGCCAGGGCAGGGCTGTAACCTCCCAAAGAGAGACCCCGAGTGCCCACCTGCGCTTCCCACCACGAGCTGGGCTGGGCTCTGGCAGATGCTAAACCCAGGACCAGCTCAAGGGCTGTGTCCCACCCTCCCCCAGTCTCGTCCGAACTAGGGCCAGGCAGTCCCTCCCTGAATTATTAAAGGGCAAAAAACGCTGATAAGCCTCTGTTGGGAAGGGAAGCCTGGCAAGGAAGGCGTGTGTCCTCGGGACCTGGAGGGCCTCCTAGGGGTGTGGCAGGGGCCGCCCTGCCATGTGGGTTCCTCTGTCTGCACTCCCCAGGCTGCTCCGGGCCCTGGGGCCGCCAATGCAGTCAGCTGGCAGGACGTCAGAGTGTTCTACCCCGGAGCCGCTCCTCCCCCTGCCCCTGGGCTGCACTCTGGTCCCTGCAGAGCTGGCTGTACAATTGCACTGCTTTTCTGGTTGGGTTTGCGTACACAGTGCTGCTCCTTGGGGAGGCCGCGGCTGAAGCCAGCAGCCTGGGCAGTGCGGGTGCCCCGGGCCCTGTGCTGGTCCACTCGGCACCCTTAGGGGAGGGGACCAACACCTGGCCCGGACTCAGCCAGTGAAGATGCAAAATTAAGTCGCTCATGGCCAGATCACTTGCTGCGGCCATGATCAGAGGTATTATGGGATGCCTTTTAAAAAGTGACCCAGGACAGATCTAGACCACTGCCCCTACCTCCGACAGCGCCGGGCATCACATTTGTTGAGTGACTCACGATTCAGGCTGCCTCCCGGTCCTCCTACCCTCACGCTGGAGCCTCCACCCCTGCCCCTGCTCTGAAGAAGGATGGCAGAGCCCGACAAAGGGTCTGTTGCCAGGCCACTCACTGCTGGACCCTGGCCCTGGAAGGCCCCTCAGACTCGCATCCCTGGCCCTCTGGCTTTGAACCACTGAGGGTAAGGTACTTAGAGTGCACGGGCCTGGCAGAGGTCCTACTCGGGGGTCCTCTGGGGGCCAAACGCCAGCCCAGCTGTGTGCCAGGGCAGACAGTAGCAAGGGCCGGGGGCACAGCGACTGAAGATATTCCAGTCCTCAAGATATGTAAGAAAAGACCAGAGTTTATTCAGATCAGAGGACACGGTTAGAGGAGCCCCGTGGGCAGAGGGACAGTTTGGGGTTCTCACAGGGGGACGTGGGAAAGGCCCCCGGCTGGCGAGTGCAGTTGCCTTAGACTTGCATTTCTGGGCTTCTGCTCTGAGAGACACCAGCCTGGTGACCCACGTCGCACACCGGCGCTGCAAACAGATGAAATCATCGTCTCGGGCCCCGGCGAGCCTTCGGAGATAAGGATTCTGTGCACGTTGGCTTTGGGGGAGGCTGAGGCAGGAAGGGACATCTGCTCCTTGAGAGAGATATGTGGCTTTTGCCCGCCGCCTCACCGGTGTGCTTTGGCCAATCTGGTGCTGTGGTTCGCGGCTGTCCAGCCCCTGCGGGTCGAGGCTGGGCCTGGGAACTGTGACCATAGGAGTTTTTACCCCTGGTCACCGCACACAGGGGCGCCGAGCAGAGTGAGGTGTGGGCAGTGGCCAGGCCACCCTGGTGCTGGGAGGCAGCTTCCAGGTTTTGTAATGGTTTCTCCTACCTCAAAGCCTCCAGAGCCCAAGTGCAGAGAGAGGTTTGGGGCCCACCAGGACAGCATCTCCAGGGGCGAAGGTCGGCCCTTTGTACGTTAAGATCTCTCGGGAATTCCTCAGGCTGTCATCAGCCACTTCCTCTCACCTGTAAGCCAGGAATGGAGTGGGGCTGGGCAGTGTCCCTCCAAGCGCTGGCCTCTCCCCAAGCACTCCCTGCCTTCCGTGGCCAGGGAAGTACGGCAGGCTAAGCCGCGTGCTCGACCAGCCTGCTGTAGTCTCGAACAGAGACGACTGCCTCCCCAGCCACCGACACCCACGGGGTTGGGGGCGCAGGGCACGAACGCGGGCAAGCCCCATCTCTGAGTGGGAGCGCGGAGCCCACCCAGCCCCACTTCGGGTTCCACGGTGCCCTGCAGAAGCCTTTCTGGGGCCCATTTTGGATCGGCTTGCTGTCTGCAGAGCACCGGAGGGAGAGACACTGGGGGGAGAAGCCCCCCAAGGACAGGAACTGGGGGGACAGGAGGCCCTGGGGCCTGCTGCTGGCCCTTCCTGGTGGGCGCGGTCAGGGTGCTGCCTCCCCAAGCCCTGGTCTTTCACAAGCCCACTTTCAACACCAGCTGAGGAGGGTTTGGGTTCTATTAGAATCTGATGTTAAAAACAATATTTAGCTTCTCTCAGGAGAGGAAATGGGCTGTTTGCCTACCCCTGAAGCTCTGGGCAGGAAGGAAAGGCGGCAGGAGCCGCTGGGAGCAGTGAGCCGGGCAGCCCTGCTGGAAGGGCCGAGTCTGGAACAGGAGGACCGGGAGGTGCCGGGAAAGGTGGGGTAGGCAGGCCCGGCGGAGCCAGGGCCCCAGGGACGCCGTGTGTTTTGCGTCCTGTGGCCTCGGTTCTCCTGGACTAGGTACTAACGCACCCCACCTAACACAGAAACGACAGGAAGTCCCAAATGCTGGCGGGGAGACCGCCCGGCCCTGTCCACACTTGCCGCAACTCCGACTGGAGCTGGGGCCTGCGTCCTGTCAGGGCCGAGTGCCCAGGGAGAGGGCCCAACCCAGCGCGTCCCCTTTTCTCCGTCTCCTGAGAGTCGCCTGGAGGAGGAGGCCCCTGGACTTCCGCAGGGCCCATGAGTGCACCCCAGAGCCAGGTCTGCAGGCTGCCCCTCCTAGAGGCCGCTTCTCATCCCTTCAAGCGCCTGCCGCAGCCGCCATGGGGCCCCACCCAAGCGCTCCTGTTCCCTGGGGGCTGGCAGCATTCCTGCCTAGTGACCGCACCTGGCCTGGAACACTTTCCACAGCTGGCACAGCCTGAAATTTGTCGCCAGGACGCTTCAGGTCCCAGGCAGCTTTTCCCTTCGTTCCCTTGGGCAGTGGTGCACTGGCACGCTGGACACGGGTCCCCTCGTGGGCTCCTCGGGCAACCTCGTGAGGTGGCATGGCACCCTGCTTTCCAGTCTTCGGGGTACTGGCGCCCGGAGCCTTGTGGCCACCACTGTCAGGCTGGGATCAGATGCAGGAGGTGGGGCCACCACCTCCGTATGTGAGCTCTGCGGCGTGCCTGCGAGGGAAGCTACAGGTCTCCCGCTTAGGGACATGTGAGGCTAGCGGTGGCTGACGCTGTCCCCAGCAACTGCGGATGCTGCATCCTCTCGCTAAAACCCCTCTGGTGCCTATTTTCCCTGGGGGCACCAGACCCTGTGCCCTGGACTCCCAGCATCCCTGCTCGGTCCCCGTTAGGCGATTCCTCATCACACATGCAGAGGGGATGTGACTGGAAACTATGGCGCATGACTAGGGCAGCTCTCATGGCTCCTTGATGTCCCAGAGATTCTAAATGTCGCCTTTCACGGTCATTTTGACACTGGGGAAGAGCCAGAGGTTGCACAGTACAAGATCTGGTGGCTAAGGTGGGCGAGGACACGCCGCCACGTTCCCAGAGCTGCCTATCCGCTGGCCACTCGGCCGCCGCGGTCACCGAATCTTCAACTCCACCTCGTAGAGACACTTAGGAAAGAGGCGGCCTCAGGAAGTGGCAGGGACAAGGGGATGTGTTGGAAGAGAGAGGGAGGATTTTGAGGGGGACTCCTGGCAGTGCGTCCGGATTCTAAGACGTCTGTAAGTTTCACTTGGTCACTGCATGCATGCTTCATCGTACCCTGGATTAAGTCCCTGCCCACTCTGCTGTCTCCGGAAGAAACTGCCTTAAGCCGCCACACACACACACACACACACACACACACACACACACACACACACACGACGGTGCCCTCCTCATCCCTGGACCATGCTGCCCTCACCAGCGCCTGCTTCCTCCCTTCACCCCAAGAAGTCAGCTTTGGGCAGTCGTATTTGAACGCGTCTGAATATTTCACTGATCTCTCTCCCCGGCTCCTTTCTGGAACCGTCCCTATCCCCTGGCCGAAGAGCCAAGTCCACCCCTCCTGGGACACATCCAGAACCACGTTTCCTGTCTTCCGGAGAGGCGAGAATGACTGCTGTTACCCCGTGTGCCCCTGCCACTGCACGCGCTGCCCACTGACCCTTCCTGGGTGCTGAGAACATGGGCAGCTCCGACGTGCACAGCCAGCAGGCCTGAGTGGCCCCGGAAGAACTGCTCTTGACCGTACCCCAGCACGCCATCCTTGGACGCCTCCAAAGACACCCAGACACATGCCATCCTGCGGGAGGTTGTCATGGTTACAGAATGGAAAATAAATCCCTTGTATACCAAGAGAGCATGAACTCCCTCTCTGCGGAAAAGAGAGATGCCCCCTAGAGGAGGTGGAGGGGCACCCGTCCAGCTGGGCAGGGTGGAGTGCAGGCCCGCCACACAGCCAATCTGTGGTTGGTGGCCCCACTTCATGCCATCCGCGAGCTGGGGAGGAGGCAAGGGGAACACACACTACCCACGTGCACACGGTAACTTGTTTATTGGGAACAAGTGGAGCGTAGCAAGGGTTTCGCCCGTGTCCTAGGTTAACTCCAATAAATAGCTATGTACAAATGTACTGAATTCAGAGCAGTAGAGGGAGACCTCTGCCCTGTGGAAGACACGCTGTGACACACGTCCCCACGCGCGGCGCATGACTTGTGCCCGGCTTCGCTCACCCAGCGGCCTCTGGACTCTCGTCTTTTCTGTGGGAAAAGCAAACCTCACCAGCAAAAGCCGTCAGTTTCTTGATGACTGGGTCCTGGCCTGGCGCGCCGATTACTACGGACCCACCCTTGGTGTGCCTGGCTCTCAAAATCTGCAAACTGCAGCCGGCGTCCTCGAAGGACTGGACAGGGCGCATGAAGCGCCACGTCTCATGAGCGAGGGGTAGGGTGGGGCAGGATTCCAAGTCTCTGCCAACTCCCTGGGACTCCGGTTCTGGTCCCGGGCCACAGCCTGACTGCCGGGACCGGAAGCTCCCTCTGAAGCAAGAGACCCCAACTGCTCTTACCAGGCCCCATCCTCAACCTCTGAGAAAACAGGACAGCCTTTTTTCATTCTGGACAGCAGGAAAGTCCAGTGAAGAGTCCCGGTGGCCTGACACCCGCAGCCCAAAGCCTTCCTAAGCTGCCCCGCCAGGAAAGGCTTTCAATCAGAGCCAGGACTCGACTTTGTCGAAAATTAGTAACAGCAGACAGCGTGAAACCTTTCACGACAATTACTGTTCTTTCGGCTCAAATCAAAACCACAACAAAACCCAGGCACATGGTTTAAAGATGAACACGAAGAAAAAGAGCCTTGGTTTCTCTCCAGCAGTATCCGCGCAATGGCCACCTCTCACGGAGGGGATGTGCTGACGCCGCTTTGGACGCCCGTAACGTCAGGATAGGTAAACTAGCAAAGCTGATGAAAATGGAACTGTGCCAGTGTGGCTGCTTCTAGTGCTGGTGCTCTTCCCGAGGACAGCAAAGAGCCAGGAAGGGAGTGGGAGCCAGGGAGGGCCGGAAGGCGAGTGGGAGGGACCAACCCCGGGTGGGTGCCCGGGGGCACCGGAGGCACACAGGTGTGGGGAGGGTTAAAAACGTAAAAATAAATACGCTGGTTACCACCAGCCCACTCCCGCGTGGGGCCTGCGCTCGCTCGGCCCCTGGTCCTACCCAGCAGTTCACCGGCATCCTGGAGGGGCAGGGTGCCCTCCTCCCAGCCCTACCTCCAGGCCACACAACGAAGGGAGCGCCCGGGCGCCTACAGCGTCCGCGAGGCTGGCTCGGCGGGCAGCACCACCTCACGAGGCGCACTTGTACTCCGCGCCGGCGCGGGCCAAGGCCTGCTTCTTGCGGAGGTGGCAGAGCAGTGCCGAGAGCGCCACCACCAGGGACAGGCTGCCGACGGAGGTGCCGATGACCAGGCCGGAGTGCGCCGGGCGGGCGGGCGGCCCGGAGGTGGGGCCGGGCGTCGCGCCGTCCGCTGCCTCCCCGGAACCCCCTTCCTCCACGTCCAAGCCGGTGCTGGTGGCGCCCACCCCAGGGTCGGGGTCGCAATCCTGGCTCACCTGGCCGGCCAGCGCGGTGCCCGGCCCACACAGGCACTCGTAGGTGCCCATCAGGTTGCGGCACTCGCTGGCGGCCCCGCACACGTCCGCCTCGCACTCGTCGATGTCCACGCACACGCTCTCCCCGTCCAGGATGTAGCCCTCGGGGCAGCGGCACAGGTTCTGCACGTGGGGGTCGCAGTCTGCCGGGCACTCCGTCTGGTTGCAGAACAGCTGACAGCGGCTGGGGTCCCCGGGCACGGGCGCGAAGCCCTCGGCGCAGATGCAGCGGTAGCCGGTCGCCCCCTCCTGCTGGCACTGGTACTCGCAGTCGGCGCCAAAGCAGGGGTCCGCGGCCTCCACGCACTCGCTGCCCACCTTCTCGAAGCCCTCGTCGCACAGACAGTCGAAGCCGCCCTCTGTGTTCACGCAGCGCTGCTGGCACACGCGCGGTTCCTGCGCGCAGTCGTCCACGTCCTCGCACGAGTGCCCGTCGGCGGCCAGCCGGTAGCCCGTGGCGCACATGCATTGGTAAGAGCCGGGCGCGGCGGCGCTGGCCACGCAGAAGTGCGCGCAGAGGCCCGGGCACAGCGGCTGCCGGGCGCAGGCGCGGCCGTCAGGCGCCAGGGCGGCGTCCGGGGGACACCGGCAGCGGGGCCCGGCCGCCTCCGGGTCGCACGCGTGCTCGCAGCCGCCGTTGTCCACGCCGCAGTCCCACGCGCCCGGCGCGTCCCGGCCCCAGCGCGCCTCGTCGGTTCCCGGCGGCGCGGCGCAGCGAAGCCGCAGGCCGAGCGCGTCCACCGCGGCGGAGCTGCCCACAGGCAGCGCCTGGAAGTCGGCGCCGCTCGCGCCAAACGGCGTGCGGTAGGTGCTGGCGACGCCGGGCGGCAGCGCCAGAGGCTGGCAGGCGGCGGCGAAGTGCAGCTCGCACAGGAAGCCCTGGGCCGCGGTGTCGCACGGCTGCGCCTCCCACGCGGGGTCGCCGGGCCCCGGCGCGCGCTCCACGGCCACGCACAGGGGCCCGCACGGCGGCACGCCGTCGCCCTCCGCGGCGGGCCGCGCCCACCGGCTGTAGCTGGTCTGGTTGTCTCCGGTCACCCAGCGGAAGCCGCGCAGAGGCCCCCGGGGCCCGGGGCCGCCGCAGCCGGGCGGGAGCTCCAGGCCGATCCAGAGGCGCGGGCCGGCGCTGGAGTCGCTCAGGAGCAGGGCGATGGCGTCGGCGGCCACCGAGGAGCGCACGGTCATCAGGTGCCCGTGCAGACGCTCGCAGGCGCGGCGCGCGGCCGGGAAGGTGGCCGGGCCTCGGAAGAGCGCGTAGCACTCCCGCCCCACGCACTGGCCGCCAATGGGCGACGGCGCGGGGGTAGTGGGGAGCCCCAGGCCGGCCGCGGCCAGCGCGCCCAGGACGAGCAAGAGCCCCGGCATGCCGCGGGCGCGCGCGTGGTCCGGCCCCGCGAGCGTGGGTCCAGGCCGGCCGCCGGCGCCCGGCTTATAACCGCGCGGCCACCCCCGCCCTGCCTCCGGGAGGCGCGGGAAGAGGAAGGAAGTGCCGGGGGCGGGGCGGCCGCCTTCTCGGATTACTGAGTCCCCGACGCCCTGCGCCACCCCGCGCCGGCAGCACCGCGCGCGACCAGTATACCCGACGACCGGCGCAGGAGGGTCCTCGGGCGGCGCCAGGGAAGCGCCGCCTGCCGCCCGCCCGGGCCGCGTGGCCACTCCGCTCGCAGCGCCGCCTGCGACTCCAGACGCCCGCCGCCTCCCGTCAGTGCCGGGCAGAGGTCAGGACCCGCTGGCAGCGGCGCCTTGGGCCAGGGTGGTGCGGAGGCGGGGCGCCGGAGATCCGCGGGACCGGTGGGACCTACGGGGGACACTCGGGGTCAGGGGGTCTAGATCCGGAAACCGCCCTTGATTGGGGCCCGCTGCCTCGGACTCGGGCGCGGGGTGGACCCAGGGGCCGAGGGAGGCGGCGGAGGATCCTGCCTGGTCGGGGATCTCTGCAAACGCCAAGATCCACAGAAGGGACAGGGCCCGCGCGCCCCCGCGCAGCCCCGCCCGGGCCAGCCTGTGCGCGCCCGCGGGGAGGTCAGGAGGGCCCTGTCCCGCGTCGGCCTCCGGGGCCCGCCCCAGCGGTGGTGGCAGGCGAGTCCCTGCACGGCCAGAGAGGCCGCGCGTAGGTGCGGGTTCCTCGGATCGTCCTCCGCCGCCGCCCCGCCCACCCCGCCGCCGCGGGAGACCACGCCGGTGTCCTCCGAGGCCCCGTGCGGGTCCCGGGGCGGTCACAGGGCGGCCAGCGCCGCGCTGCTGCGCGCGGAGGGGCGGAGCGGCGGGGACTTCCACTTCCCACCCTGTCCGCTTAGTCACGGCCTAGAAGGCCCCGGGCGGGTGGCTCCTGGCCAGGCTCGCTGCCAGCCGAGCGCCAGGAGGCGGCGCTGTTGAACTCCACTGAGCGCCGGAGGAATCCCTGACCGACCCTTGGCCTGCAGGGGTCCTGTGTGGGGGGCGCCAGTCTGGCCCTGGGCCCGGAAGTGGACCCTGCGGCGTCCCGCCGCGCCACAGCCTGGCCCGGGAGACCCCAGAGGTTAAGGGGACGGGGAGCCTGTGGCCTTCGGAGGGAGGCGCGTGGAGAACCCACCCTAGCTGCCGTCTCCTGTGCCCGCCTTCTCACAGCACCCGGCCAGGGCGTCAGAAGCCCGGCGATGCAGAGCCCCGGGCTCCTGGCCAGCTCCAATCGGGACCCAGAGGAGGGGAAAGGGAGGCACCGAGGGCGAGAATGCGGTCACCCAGGCAGGTGCAACAGGACAGGGCCAGCCGCATTGTCTGCGGAGCCCGGGCCACTCCTGCCAGCCCCGGAGATACCAAGGGCCCCCAGTCCGTCTTCCTCTGGTCGCCCTACGTCTGCTGGGCAGTTGCTCCCCTCCCGGCCCGATCCTGACCTCCCCTCACCTGACCCAGGGACACCTCGTGGCCTAGACACCTTCCGAGGGGTGTCGGTCTTCACCCTCCGCCTTTGCCTCCCTCGCCAGCCTGGAGGCTGCTTCTGCCACGACTGGGTACACAGGTGTCCTCGTCCCTCGCGCTCTGAGCGCCCCTCTCCTCCTGCCCGTGGGGAGGCCGTGTCCCAGGGTGTGGCCTGCCCGGCCAGGAGGCAGGGAGCGGATTCCTGGAAGGGACCCGCAGCCTGGACTTACTCTGGGTCAACTCCAGAACCACCCAGTTTGAAGCCGCCGCTGTCTCTGAGGCCTTGTCCCGCTCGGTCCTCTGCCCAGATGCCAGCTGCTCTGCTGCTAGCGCCCATGCGGTCCCACTCTTGCCACATCCACCCTACGCGGCCCACCCGCTCTGGAAGCCCGCTGCTTGTGTGACCACCCGCTGGTATCCCGCAGGTAAAGGAGCAAGTTATGCTCAGGGCTGCCTGGGACTGGGTCCTGCAGCCTGCACCCCCTTGCTCACAGGTCCGGCAGCCGCCCGCGCCTGGCCTCCAGGAGGCCCTGCTATGGGGCTCCTGCTCTCCCGAGCACGCCTTGCGCCTGTTGTGCTTTTTCTTTCCATTTATTGTGATACCAGGAATCGCACTCGGGGCCAAGGTCCGTCCCACTGAGCTCTCTCCCCGCGCTCCTGATTTCTCTGAGATGAGGTCTCACCAAGTCACTAAGTTGCAGGGGCCGGGCTTGAATTTGCGATCCTCCCGCTTCCGCCTCCCAGAGTGCCAGGATTGCGCTCCCGCCGCCTCACCGGGCCCCTGCGGGAAGTCTGAAGCTCCGCCTCCAGGAAGCCTCCTCCTTTCTCAGCCATTGTTGACCACAGCTGCCCCTCCACCGGTTTCCCGATCACCCAGCAAGAGGTGGGGGGGGGGGGGCGGATCTCGCAGATCGGACCTCCAGTCTGCCCTTCCCGGTTTGGTAGAGCTCCCTGTCCAGCGGTAGGGGCCCGCTCAGCAGGGCGTGGGGGTCACGGAAGGTTGCACACCCCCTCACCTCCCCGGGTGTTCTGCACAGAGATGCTGCTGCCGGTGACGCCAGCTTCTGCCCCAGGGTCTCTCTGTGGCCTTCCAGGGCAGCTTCTAGCGCTGACCCGCAGAAGGAGGGCAAAGGAGCTTAGTCACCTTCCTGCTGCTGGGGCAAAGTATTTGACACCTGCATCCTAAAGGAGAAGTTTATGTTGACTCTGAGTTCAGTCCGTGCCTGGCTGGTAGGAACAGCGTGGCAGGGGCCGGCCTGGCGGAGGACACCTGCTGACCCGAGGCAGCCTGGACGCAGGGGGAAGGGAGGAGGTGGGGCCCAGACACACCCTTCTGGGTCAGGCTGCAGTGACCAGCACCTTCGGAGCAGACCCCACCTCTGACAGTGAGATTGGGGACCAGGGAACCCCACGATGCCCCAGGATAACTTCGGAGCCACTGCTGGAACCTGGCCCTGCCGGCCAGTCACAGGATTGTTCACGACCTGGTCCCTCTGGGCTCGGTCTTCTCTCCCGTGTCATGGGCATTATGGCCAGACGTTACCATCACAGATGAAATGGGCTATGCGCATAACCATGTAGAACACTTGAGCCACAGTAAACTCTCAACAGGGCTTTGGCTAAGGAAACACCCACTTTCCCATGTGGATGTAGCCACTGGCTTTTAGCACCAGCACAGCTCCCAGACCTGGGAGGGACTCGCCGCTGGACTCAGCTGAGGCGCGGGGAAACAGCTGCGGAACTCCGGGGGTGAGCTCCTCACCGTGAGTCCATCCCACACCTAGCTGAGAGCCGGGGAGACCCCACGCCCCACAGCCGGTCACCAGTGGACCGCACACCTGGCAGCGGCTTGGGGCAAGGACACAGCACGAGGCCACCGGGCCCTGGCATCGCCTCAGCTAAGCTACCTGGGCCCAGTTCCTTACGTCTCTGTGTGGCTACCCCACGCCACGGACATATGACAGTTAAGCCGTAGGGTTGCCATAAACAACAGCAGAAGAGGCACGTGTGGCCCCTTCGCCCTGTCTTGGGGCACGAACCTCAACGGTACAGACGCCTCCCCCGGTGAGAGGCCCGTTCCAGGCCCTGTGGTGACTCCCGCTGCCCAGGAGTGCCAGCGAGTGGCCTGGGCGTCTCTGTTCAGTGTCCATGGAGCAGGCTGGAGCAACTGCCAGGACCTGGAAGTGGGTGAATGCTGGTGGAGAGCCTCACGGTGAGCCGGCACAGCGCAGGCCTCTGGCCTTCACCTGCTGCTCAGGTGGGACAGCCCTGAGATGCCAGCGCGAGGAGACATCTCGGCAGCAGGCAGCTGCACACAAACCCAAGAGCGACAAACCAGTGGCGACCCAGCCATGGGATTCGGCCCGCAGCCACATCTCTGTGCAGCCAGCGGTGGCTGCCTCTCGCCCCGGCTTTCTTCAGCAACCGCGGGGAAGCACTTGATCAGTCCATCCTCTGTGAAATGGAAAGGGCTGATGTGTAAAGCGCCCATTGCCCAGAACACACTCGAGGTGCAGCACACTCCTGGGGCCCCGAGCCCTCCGGGGTCCTGCTGCTGCCCAGGTGGCTTGTGGTGGGCTCAGCAAGGCAGGATGCAAGCTCGGCCTGCAAAATTCACTCGACTAACTGCGCAGTAGCAGTGCATGGGCTGAAAATAACACGAAGAAAGCAATTCCATTATCAAAAACAAAATACTGGGAATGGATCTAACAAAATAATTATAAAATACACACCCAGAAGGATGAAAACGGTTGTGCACAAAGCGCGCGCACACACACATACACACACACACACACACACACACACACACACCCACCCACCAGGTTTAAGCAGAGTTCTGCTTCCCTCTCTGGTCTTTCTAGCCAGAGCTCCTAATCCTGACTTTGAGGCCCTGGCCTCCCGTTTGTAACTTTGAGCTCTGCCCTGTGGTGGCAGAGCAGCGGTGCTGGCCAGGCCCACGGCTGCTGACTGTTATCTAACTGAGCTCCCCAGCACTCGGTGCTCGGGACCCAGCTGCACCCAGACAGAGGAGGATGCCGGCACGGCTGTTACAGCTCCTGGTGCCCCAGCTGGGGATGCTTTCAGTAGGGCAGAGGGCCTCCAGGGTGAAGCCCTCCTGGACAACAGCAGAGGCCAGGAGCGTGGCTCTGAGTCCAACCCCAGCCACCCCCTGCCACCCACTGGCCTGTGGTAACTGAGGCTCCATCTCACCCCGTGAGGTGGGGAAAGGGGGGGGCTCTCATGGGAGGAAGGGCCAGTCCACCCACCACAGCCGGTGAAAGGGGCCCAGAAAGCCCCCAATCACACCCAGGTCTAGGGACGCTTTCAAACAAGAGGCACTTCCGAGGCCACATCCCTGAGCCACTCGGCCAAGGCTCCTGTCTGGGGTCTGTGTTCCCTGGAAGGGACTTACAGGGCATTCGGGGAGATGCAGCCTGCCCGAGACCCTAGAGGGCCTCCAGGGTGCTGTGGGCCGCAGACAATGGGGTGCAGGCATACTTCTTGGAGCTGGCCATCAGTCACGCTTTGGTGACCAGCTGGCCACCAAGGGGCCATGGAGGCAGCAGCTGCCGAGGATGACTGGCAGACTCCCCCATGACGTAAAACTCAAAGCCCAGCTGGTTCTACTGTGAGCAGGATAAACCCCAACAGCTGGAAATTAGGAAACTCAGGACTCAATACTGCACTAGAACCGCTCCGTGACCTTGTATGGACTCGCGGTGCACCCTTCCTGCTGCTGGCCGTGGTCTGGAGCCTCCAGCCCAGCTCATGTTCTGTCCCGCTCTTTCAAGATGCTTGTAGGAATCGACGGGCCTCCGGATCTGGAGGAAATCATCATTGGAACTTCACTCAGATGTGTCAGTGCCTGCAGCACAGTGAGCACGTCAGAGGAGTGACCTTCTGACCGCATGCCAGCACACTGGCACCTCGCAGCCCTGAGGACCGTGAGTTGGCTTGCCCTGGCCAGAGGGGGAGGAGGAGAGGGAATGCCCCGCAGGCTTGCCCTCAAGTTGCGGCAGGTTTCTGCTGCCCCTGAATCTCCGGCCTCACCCGCCCCTCCCACGTCAGAGTCAGACCTCCGAGAAGATGGGGGAGGGTGGCGCTTTCTTCTGCACGGCGTGCTGGGGAGGGAACCAACTGACCAGACGCCAGCCCCAGGGCTTCAGGGGGCTGACACCTCCCCTTACCACCGGCATTCAGGGTCCTCCCTCGTGTCAGCCTGGCCTTACCTCTGGCCCCAGCTCCCATGCACCGCAGGGTGCCTCCCGCATCCCCGCGGAACCTGTCAGGAAGGCAGGCTCCAGGGCCCCAACCAGCCTGGCTGGGCCAGAGACTCTGGGGTCGGCCCACGCAACTGGTTGTCACCGGCCTTCCTCGACTCTGACCCGTGAGCAGCTCTGGTCACTTCCTTGCCGCGCCATCTCTGCCCAGGGACCCCAGGTGCTTCCCTGCACGCTGTAACCATCCACAGCTCCCCCCAGGGGGCAGAGGCACCTGGAGTCTCACTCCACAGAGCCAGAGGGATCCACACACCAGCCGAGGTCGGAGGGGGCTGCGGAGTGTGGGGCATAGACCCCAGGTGGGCTGGGACCTGTGTCACAAAGCTGGGCGCCACAGCAGGGCGGGGGGAGGGTGGTGACGGGGCCCGGGAGGCGGACTCCTAAGAACCCATGACCCAGTGACTGACCCCCAGCCGACGCTGCCACCGCGGCCAGATGACACAGGCGTGTGGGCCACACGGAGCTGCACAGACGGGGGTCAGGGTCCAGTGAGTTCTCAGGGTGCCGCCTTCGGGGTCCAAGCCTTCTCCACTCCAAGGCCTGTCTTCTATTTCTACCCCCGCCCTGTGGTTCTGGGGATCCACCCTCGGACCTTCATACTCAACAACACATTCCCAGCCCTTTTTTAGCGCCCCCCCCCCTTTTTTTAGATTTGGATTTTGAGACAAGAGTCTCACTGAATCACTAAGTTGCCCAGGCTGGACTCAAACTTGCAGTCTTCTTGCCTCAGCCTCCCAGAGTGCAGAGTGCTGGGATTTCAGGCCTGTATCACTGAGTCTGGCCTGCCCTCTAATTTTGTTTTTTGTGGTTTTTTTTGGACAGGGTCCCGCTCTGTGGCCCAGGCTGGTCCTGAACTCACTGTGGAGCCCAGGCTGGCCTTGGACTCTGCAATCCCCCTGCCTCTGCCTCCCACGTGCTAGGATTACAGGCGTGTGCCAGCATGCCTGACTTACGTGGTGCTGGGGAACTGAACTCAGCACACTTAACGCAGCGCTTGCCAGGCAGCCGCTTTATCCACTGAGCCGCTCCCCCAGCCCTGGTGCCCTCTATTGCAATCAACGTGAGAGAAGACACGGGGACGTGGTCGTGAAAGGAGGCATCTCTGCAGTTACCTGCTGGGCAGCGGCCGCCCGGCCAGCATCGGGGAGATGCAGCCGGGCCAGACGACGCCAGCCCACAGCAGATCTGCTCCCAGCCAGCTCCCCTGGGTAACGGGGCCCACAGCAACCGGGTTTCACACGTCTGACGGCAGCTTCAGGCCACCCTTGTGAGCATTTACTGAACACGTCACATCGATAGACAACGTTAATGTCACTTCCAGAGCCTTAGGTGGCCCATGATATACGGCCACGTCTGACGTTTATGGCTCCGTGAGCCTCTGCAGACGGGACACGTGTGTGGTGACGCGGCGGGAGGTGGCATCCCCACCGCTCCACGAGGCCCGCGATCGCCCTCCACTGCGTGCCTGTCGAGGCAGCCTGCTTCCCGGGCTGAGGCTGCGCGAACGTCCTCCTGTGGGGCTCTGTGGCCACGACCAGGCGGGCACGGCTGTTTCCATAACCACTAGAGCAGAGCTGCAGGTTGCGGGGCTGGAGGCGTCTCAGCCGCACGGAGCACACGTGGCATGGACGAGGCCCTGAGGTAGGTTCCCAGTATGAGACACCAGCCGGTGGGCTGTGTGCCAAGGGCGTGTTGGCTCCAGGAGCCGGGCACCCGCGTGACACCCTAGCATGAGCACCCCGACGAGCTGCAGTGGAGCAGAGGCGTGGCTAGCCAGGTCTGACGCACCACACGCACACAAGCGCATGGTCTGCGTCTGCAGAGCGGGGCCGGCAGGGGTCCGTCCTCAGGCTGGGAGAGCTGTGGGGTACATAGAGGCCTGGGAGGGCCCAGCCCGGGGGTTCAGGCATGGAGGGTGCACTGCCCAAGTATGTCCGTTTGAGCCTGAAGTTGCGGCTGGGCACGGGCCCTAGCCCAGGCCGCCGCTCCCCTGTCCCGTGCGGGCTGAGGCGCCTGTCCATGCCCGGCTTGGCAGTACAGCCGGGGTTCAAGGCGCAGTTTCTATTTTTGTTTCATGGGAGGCAGTGCGGCCTCGTGGGAGCGACAGCTCCGCATTGCCCTGTACCACTGCCAGACAGCGGCGGCCTGTGTGCTCTCTTGCTCTCTCTCTCTCTCTCTTTTAAACGAGGTCTCGCTGTGTGGTGTTGCCTGGTCTCGCCAGGCCTGTGTCCCAGGCCCCTGAGCTGCCCACTCTTGCCCAGCGTGGCACACTGAGGGAGGCCGTACCAGGCCAATGTGAACGGGAACGGCCGGGCCTGGGCATGGCGCAGTGGAGGCACACCCTAGCCCTGTGCCTGGGAGGATACGGGCAGTGGGCACTGGCCTGCGTGGAGCCACGAGGACCAGGGCTGAGGGCGTCCCTGTCCCCACGGCGGCGCCGCCTCTCCCCACTCGTCTTCCCGCTCCGGCTCCCTCTCCTCTCCCGCCCTCTCCCGTCACTCCACCCTGAATGCTGGGGACCAACTCCAGCCGAGAGAGTCTGACCCCAAGTGGGGGGCAGTGGATCTCAGGTGACACCCTGCGACGGGCACCCCAGGGCGCCCACAGGAGTCGAGGTGAGGGTCCCCAGCGACGGGGCCGCTGTGCAGGGCAGGACAGACGGAGGAGCTCCTCCAGCCCCATCTGTCTTTCCGCCTGTTTTGCTTTTTAACGGACACTTGCTGCCGGTTATTTCCACTGAACGGGGTCAGCGAGGATCATGAAGAGGCCGTGAAGGGTCTGTGGGAGGCTGAGGCAGGAGGATCACAAGTTCGAGCCCAGCCTGGGCAAGACCCTATCTCAAAATCAAAGATAAAAAGTAGGCTGAGGATGCAGCTCTGTGGGAAGGTCCTGGCTCAACCCCCAGGACCCAAGGGGGAAAAGAAGGCGGTGATGGGCGAAGCCACCGCTGCCATTTTCCGGCAGCCCTGATGTCCAAATACAGCCCAGGGAATGAGTGGCAGGGCGGAAGCTTTGCTTTCTGTGCTGGGTCTCTCTCCTCTTTCTGAACCAGCTCGGGGCCGGGCACCTGCCCCCCACCCCCCGTCACCGGGCTCGTCTCTCGCCCTGACCTGCAAGACCCATGCTGGTGTTATGGGGCCCGGGTTCCCAGTAGGGAGCCCAGCCAGGCTGCGGCACTTCCGCTTCCTGTGCCTCCCTCCCGACCCTGCGTAGCTCCCCAGTGAACTAACCACTCAGGGAGGGTCTGCAAGGTCCACAGCCCTAATTTCACCAGCCCAGCTCATCTCCCTTCAAAACCGGGGACTCCAAGACAAGGTCACCCAAGTAATGTTTAGGATTTGCAGGGACGCCTAGTTACCAGCATCTACAACACCCAGTTCCAGAACTCCCAAAGCAGTGCCCGCAAATCTGGAGTCCTCATGCCAAATCGAAAGCCTCCTCAGATTCCAAGTCGTTCCTTGATGAGGTCATCACTTGCCAGGGAACCGGGGCTGCCCCGCAGCAGGAGCTGCTGCCTCGTGATGGAAACCGAAGTGCCCCTATGGTGAGGATGGCTCTTCCAGGAGCCCCCAGAGCCTGTCCTGAGATCCCCACTGGCCAGGCCAGGACTTGACCAGGCCACCTTGCCCACAGTTGCCATGGTTCCCCTGTCTCCTACAACCGCAGAGCTCTGCCAGACCATGGGCCAGGCCTGGAGCCCCGTGTCCACACCGCCTGGCGTGGCTGTGCTGGTTACGCCTCTCGCCCTGCATCACTGCTTCTCGGCTCCTTCACCGCATTACGGGCAGGTGGCCGAGCCTGGTGCATTGGGACCCGGAGCTTGGACTTCTGCTTCCAAGTTCTGGCAACATCCACGCTCACAATTCATCCGCGTGTCCCCCCGTGGCGCCAGATGCGCCTTACCTGTGCCAGAGACGGGAGCGTGGAAGCCGGTTTGGCTCCATGAATGCCACAGGAATGGTTCTTGTACTCAGTGGACGATTTCGCTTCACTGACCGAGAAAAAGGGACCTCCCGTCGAAGGCGACATTTTGTTCCTGGGCTCTTCCTGACCTCGGAAACCCTGGCCTCGGGCCTTTCTACGGCAAGCAAGTGTTACCACTGTGTGTTCACATGCATTTACTATGTGATCGTGGGGGCATGCTTGTGGGGGGTCACGTGTGTCTGTAGGTATGTGTTTATGGGTGCCCAGGTGTTTCTGTGGATTCATGTTGGGGATGCCTCCTTGTGTGTATTTTTATGTGGTTTTGGGTGTGTTTGTGTATGCTGCGTGTGTCTGTGTGTGTTGTACTGAGGTGTCTGTGTGTACTAGAGACGTATGTGCATACGCTCACGTGCTGGTGGGCTGCCCCAGGGCGTGGTTCCCTGTGTGAGTGCCTCACTGGGAGGATCAGCTGTATCTCACCTGAAATGTGGGGCTCCTGGCAGCACCCTGACCTGAGCACCCCCACGCCTAGGGCTTCATCCCACTTAAGCCCTGCTCTTTACCAGCTGCGCAGCCTGCCAGGCGGGCATGGGACCCGCCACCATCTGCTGTTCCCAGCTCGGGGGCCGCAGGGAAATTTGCGCAGCCCGCCAGCCCCGCTCCAGGCTGCTTGTCCAATTAGTTAAACAAACAGGAGGAGATCTGCTGACAAGGCGGTGACAAGCGTGCCCTCCCCACTGTGGGCCTGGCGGGCGGGTCTAATCCTGCACCCTGCACCCAGCAGCACCTTGGGGAAGGGGCAGAGAATGAGGGTGATGAGCAAGGGACGGGAGGGTGCGTGCCGTGCACCGAGGCAGGCCTGGTTGGACTGGACTCTGTGTTCCGAGGACAGTGTGCTGGGCACGGTGCCACCATTCACCACATGGTGTGGGCACCACCCACCGGCGTCGCCTCCAGCAGCGGGTAACAGCATGGAGTCGCAGCCGTCAAGGTAACTCTTGGACATGGGAGACAGATGCGTCTGCCACCGAGTCTGAGCCGACAAGGACCACGGGAGAGGAAGTGGACGGCAGTCGCCTCGCAGAGTTTATTAGGAGCGGGTTCGCGACAGGGTGGGGCGACTCGGAGGAGACAAAGCCGTGGCTTCCCGGGCCAGGCCAGGGAGCTCCAGGTCCCGGAGCCCCCTCCCACAACCGGGCTAGGATGGAAACAGCTCCTTAGAAACCCTGACACTCCAGAACTGGCCAAATACGGTTTCAGATTCATACCATTTTCCATGTTTGCATTCTAAGGGTTCTGGAAGCGATCACTCATATTTACCATCTCACAGACGATCACCGAGTGACCGTGACCACAAGTCCAGCTGAGGCCGGGTCTGCAGAGCAGCTCAGGGAACACAGCCAGGTCGCTGCAGGAAGCCGCCGGCTGCCTCACAGCTCAGCGGCCGTGATGGGGAGTGCAGGGTGTCACCTAGAGGCGTGGGCACTGTCTCCAGAACACAGCAAAGCACACCCCATCTTTGGGTGGAAAATGAAACGAGCACACATCCAGGACCCCCGCGAGGCGGGGCTCTGACGGTGCAGTACCTGCTGAATTCGGATCCGGGCCCTCTCTGGTGACTCTCACAAAGAATGCGGCAGACTGAAGCCGCGCGTTTTGGAGCCAGAGGGGGGCAGATGTGTGGGCCGGTTATCTGGGTTTCCAGGCTGCTGTGCTATTGTTCAAGGCGATGGAACACTGCCGTCCTGTTTTCCCAGTGCAGACAATGGGGAAGCCCAGAAGAATAGGAAAAGGCTTTCCCAGATTCGCTTAAAAAAATACCGTGCTGTTTTGAACTTAGTAACTTATTTGTGATAAATTACACTCTGCTCTTTTAGTTTTCTCTGAAATATTTGTGGAAAAAGAGTGTCGGAGCAGAAGATGCCAGAGGATGGGGCCCACCCTGACAGATTGCTTGGCGATCACGGGCCAGCGCAAGCGCTCGAAGGAAGGGAAAGCGAATGGCATGTTTAAAGGGGAGATTCGCTTCTGGCACAGATCGCAGGCACGCAGGTTTGGACCCCAAAAAGAGCCATTCTACCCATATTTCCATCTCATCAGGAGGACGGTGGGGTGGGCTACCTGGAGGCGGACTGCCCCTTCCTAGACTTGGAACTCAAGAGCCTGGCAGCGAGCCACCATCTCTATCCTGGGTCGGAGCCTCATGTAACGCCTGTGTGGTACATCACCTGGAAACAGGAAAGGTGAGCAGGCAGCATGCAGTGTGACAACACCACGGGTGACACCACCCAAGGCCCAGCCAGAGCAAATCCACCCTTGGTCCAGGCAACGCCAGGGCTAGATTCCTGCACAGAGGGGCTGACCTGGGCCCCCTGAGGCCTTTGTGTGGTCCCTGTGGCCCTTCTGCGCCATGGGTTTTGGGTATGTGCTTGCCTTGGTGGAGGATGGGAGAGCCCGAATTTGTCCTGAACTCAGCTTCTCCAAGGGGGTCCTGGAAAGCTGAGCTCAGGAAGACTCTCCTTGTACAAAACGAAGCCAAAGCCACCCGAGGCAGGGATGCAGCTCTGCGGCAGAGTGCTGGCCTACGGGCAGGAGCCTGGCTCTATCCCTCGCTCTGCTCTGCAAACAGGAGTCCCACCATCACACAGCCCCGTGGCCAGGTGGATTTGCCCCTTGTCCCCAGGACCACCTGTTCTGCTCCCTCAGTACCATCTCTAGCTGGGCTGAGCTGAGTGACCTGAGACGCTCTAGCTAAGGCACCTGGGGCTGCGCCACCTGGCTGGCAAGCATCTCCTGCGGCTCTGGGTGCCCCAGACTGGGGTCCACATACCCCAGCAGGACAGCAGCAGGCACGGTGAGGAAGGGAACCTTTGTTAGAAGCTACTGGACTTCTTGACTTTGCTTCCTGAAAGTGGGTAAGCCCCAGGTGCCCAGCTCACCCTCAGATGGAGCTGTAGCTTCCACAGGCTCTGTGAAGAACCCCTTCCTTACCCACCCATGTACCCCCAGGGCCACGGGGAACTGTGGTGTTGCTGGTGCGGGGTGGGGCTGCACGGTGCCTCCTGCAGACTACCAGAAAATGGGGCCGGGCTGCGTGAGAACCCAGAATGCTCTGAACGCAGAGACCTCACAGAGGTCTGGCGAATCCAAGACCCTCCTGCCCCCGCCCTGGGTCTGCACAGAGCCTGTGGGGGCCACGGGGCCACGATCCCACGCCACGGACTCCTCACCCTGAGAATGCAAAGGCCAGAGGTCAGCTGTCACACATGTTTATTTCACTCAAGTGCAAGTGTTGCCATGTCTTTAAAATCCTTTAAATGACCCGCTTCTTACCCAGTGGACACAGCCTTGAGCCCCTTTCAGAGTTAAAAACCAGCCTGTTATCCCAGCACTCTGGGGGGCTGAGGCAAGAGGATCTCAAATTTGAGACCAGCCTGAGTAACTTAGAAATTTAGTAAGACCCTGTCTCAAAACCCAAGATAAAATAAAATAAAATTTTAAAAGGCTGGAAATGCATCTCTGTGAATGAAGACAAGGAGCAGGGAGGAAGTTACACCCAAATCCAGCTGAAACCAGAGGCCACGGGCGGCTTAAAGGAGGGTTTTCAAGCACGGCCACATCCTGCAGCCTCCACCAGCGGCTTTCCACTTTGTGTCCTGTTTTCATTTTCGTTTGAAGTGTAAATGAGAGCATGCACATTTTGAGTTGCACAGAAGGGTGCTCACCTCTCCCTGAGGGCCCTGGGAGTTTCACCTCGGGGTGCAGGGTGTGTTGGAGACAGGAGTTCCAGCAGGCCCAGGCTCCTGCCACCTGGGGAGCCCGGGAAGAGCGGAAGGGGTCCCCAGCAACCCCAGGCCCACTTCTCAGGGCGCCTTCCAGGCCCAAGCTGAGCCAGGAACCCGAGGGAGCCTGCTCCGGGGTGGGAGGGGGAACCTTCCAAATACAGTTTAAACTGAGACGAGACGTGAGAATGTTCTCTTCCCTTCTCCCTCTCCTCCCTTCCCTCCTTCTAAGGAAGACGAACAGGGTGAGGAAAGTTGGGTGTCCCAAGCACCTGGGGGCTGCACCCTGGAGCTACCAGCAGCACCCACATTCCAGGTCCGCTTCTCCCCATGCTGCCTGGGCACAGGCAGTGGAGCTGAACCGCTTGAGTGGGACAGTGTCCAGGCCCGCCCACCGCCCTCCCACTCTAGATGCAGCCCAGGCGAGGGCCACTGGGGTCTCGCTTCCCCCCACAGCCCGTGCATCGGAATCCGCAGCACGAGCCGAGGCGCCGACTCAGCCCGCAGGCTGCTGTCCTGGGCGCCTCCGCTCATCCCACCATGGCCAAGTGCCTGGCAGCCTCCGTCCACGGGGGTGACTTGGGGTAAGTACCTGCCAACAGCCCCCGCCCCCGCCCCCCACCCCGCCGGCACCGGGGCTCCCCTTAGCACCACGACCCAACTCCCTCCACCGGCCTTTCTCCTCCTTGTCCCAGCATCCCTTGCAAACAAGTCCAGGACTGCGAGACGCCCAGAATAGGAGGCTGCCCATCTGTACTTCTTGCTCCCTGGGCGCTCATGCCACCTCCGGCCACTCGGAAGCGTTTGGCCTCCCAAGGGGGCGGAGGGAGGAACGCACAGCCGGGGATGTGCGCTGGGATGTTCCCAGTCCCAAGTCTGTTCCCTTTGAAAAAAAAAATATTAAAAGCTTCTCAGAGAATTCAGCAATTACAAGACCGTGCTGGTATCACCTGAGACGAATGGGTGGGCCACTCCTGCTGGCGTCAGCCCCTCGGAAGGGCGGAGAGGCCGGAGCCGTGGCGAGAAGGTGCCTCTTAGCACCTGGCACCTCCTGGTGCCTGAGCTGGCACTGGGGCAGAACTGACGTCAGCCATGTCTTAAGTTTGGAAAAGGACAGAGAGTAAGAACCTGTAGTGTTCATAAAACCATCCCCGCGAGGTTGGCCACAGCTCCGCTGCGGGTCGTCACATGCGGCAGAAAGTACCTGCGCGCCTTGGGGAAGGCGCACACCCTGTGCTGCAATGTGGGTCCCGTCTCTGGAGGGGTCTCCCCCTTGCACAGGGGGTGAGGACTCCGAGGAGGGCGGGGGCAGCGGAGTGTAGGGTCTCTGGGGTCACCTCTCCTTCAGCAGTCTGAGCCAGGTGTTGGACTACAGGAAACAATGTGACAGTGCTGTTGGTGACCCGGCCCTGGAGAGGCCCCCACATCCCCCACTCTCCGGAGTGCCGTGCCGCTGGATGGGCTGCAGGGTTGAGCCTGATACCGTCCCCCCCAAGCCCGCTGCCTCCTCCTCCTCTGCCCTGTATTGCGGTTGCCCCCAGCCCCCACCCACATCTGGGCGGCCTGGTGGCCTGGCCTCCTCACCTGTACGGATTCTCCGCAGTCCGTCCCTCGCCGTGCTCAGGGACCCAGGAGTAGCTGTCTGCTGCACTCTGGGACTGTGGCTTCTTCTTCATCTCCCGCCTGGCTCTCCGCTTGCGACAGACCAGAAGCCCCAGGGCCAGCACCAGCAGGAGCGAGATGGCCACCACTGTGCCCAGGATGTAGAACAGGAGCAGCTTCTGGCCGTCCGTGCCCCTGTTGCCTTGTGTGAGCACCGAGTCCTTGCTCATGGGCTTGACATGGCCAGTGGTGGCTTTGGAGGTATGGGTGCCTGGCTCCGTCCAGAGGTCAGGGTACCTGCTGGGGACTGAAACCCCAGGGAGGACAGAGGTGGTGAGGCCGTCAGATAGGGAGGAAGACCACCCTGTGGAGGGGACTCTGGGCACAATGCCCTTGGAGCCACTGGTGGGACGGGGCACTGTGGAGATGACCTCAGGGCTGCTGGCAGGACGGGACATTGCAGGGCTGTTCTCGAGGCTGCCGGTGGGACGGGACACGGTGCCAAGAAGCACGGGGCCCTGCGTTCCACGTCCCTGGGCCTCTCCTGGCACCGGCCCAGCCGGGCCCGTGGGAGACACGGGCTCCAGTGTGCAGTTCACCCTACCGGGGGTCAGCTTCCAGCCAGGTGGGCAGCTGCAAGTGAATGACCCCCTTGTGTTGAGGCAGAGGTGGCTGCAGGGCCTGCCCTGGGAGTGCGCACACTCGTCCACGTCCTCACACTGGGTCCTGTCGGCCCCAGACAGGACGTAGCCTGGCTCACAGAAGCAGGAGAAAGAGCCAAAGGTGTTGGTGCAGCCCTGGGCACAGGGCGAGTGGCCCTGGGCACACTCGTCCACATCGTGGCAAGCCATCTCCCCGGGACTGCCTGGCTTGAAGCCCACCCAGCACTCGCAGCGGAAGCCCCCAGGAGTGTTGACACACTCCTGGGCACACGGGGCCCCCTGGCACTCGTCCACGTCCTCGCAGCCCCGCTGCGTGGCATCCAACTGGTAGCCATCAGGACAGCGGCACGTGAAGTTATCCTTGTCGGGCCCTGGCTGGCAGGTGGCCTGTCCCTGGCATGGGCTAGAGTGGCATGGGTCTCGCGAGACACAGGTCACCAGGTCGTTCTGCAGCCGGAAGCCAGGCCAGCAGCCACAGCGGGAGGAGCCGTGGCCCCCCTCGAAGCACTCCTGCTCACAGCCCCCATTCTGGAAGCTGCAGCTCAGCGTGGGGCTGGCACACAGAGACCCAGGGCTGTCCCAGTCGGCCAGCTGGGGCCCCTTCTTCCTGCACAGCAGGTAGTGGTCCTGACCCTCGGGCCTGTCCCCACAGGCCACACTGGCTGACGTGGCCAGGGGCACAGCCTCCAGGAAATCGGTGGTGTCCCCAAGGACAGTGTGGTAGGTCACCCGGCCTGGGCCCCTCAGGGTGAGAGGTTGGCACATGCCCGGAAAGCTGAACTTGCACACGAAGCCCTCGATGCTGCTCCCAGGCAAACCAGGTGAGCCGCAAGGTCCCTCGGACCACTTGGGGAGGCGGCCAGGGTCAGGGGTCAGGGACAGGTCCAGCACCAGGGACACGCAGCGCCTGGAGGTGCAGGAGCTCCTGAACTCCTTGGGCCAGTTGGTGTAAGCTGTGTCCTCCCCACCGCCCACCCAGCTGAACCCCCTCAGCGGCAGGTCGGGGTCCAAGCACTTGCCCTTGTCTCTGTGGAGCCCCACCCAGAACTTGCCCATCCTGGCTGCGAGGGGCGCCTGGAACTGCAGCAGCTGGGCCAGCGCCTTCTGGACGTGCTGGGCTTCGTCCTCGCTCTTTACGGTAGCCAAGTTGCCCCCCCTGGCACTGCAGCTGCTCTGGGCTTCCGTGGCGCTCAGCCTGGCCCAGTGGGCCGTGTAGCAGGCTGTCCCGGCGCATACCAGGGCTTCGCTGTGGGCTCCGGCGCCCGCCCGGGGCTGGCCCAGCAGCAGCAGCAGCAGCAGCAGCAGCAGCAGCAGCAGGGCCCCGGGAGTGGCCATTCTGCCTCCAAGCGCCCCTCGTGAGGGGCTGCAGGCCTGCGGTAACAGCTGGGAGGGGGCCGGGACTCGGTTTCCTCGCTGTGCTGCCCGGGGGTCGGGTGAGGGCTGTGGCCAGGCGCTGGCCGGAGCAGGAGCGGCCCCGGGCCCCAGCTGCTGTCCGCGTCGCTCTGCGCCAGGGAGCATCCTGTGCTCGCTACTTCTTTTTTCTCACCGGATGCGGGTGCTTCCTGCCCTGAATGGACGTCGGCCTCCTGCCGCCTTCATTACGATCTTGTTATTCTTGTCTGGCCGGGAGTCGGGTCCTTGGAGAGAACTCGGGAAACAGTGACAACGCCGGGCAGCTGCGTGAGGAGCTTGAGAGGCGCCGCCCGGAGCGCGGAGAGTGGGAGCTGGAACCGAAAGGGGTCCCTCGGTGACTTGGGATAAAATTCCACTTCGGTCTGCAAATGACCCACAGAGGGAAAAAGATCTCTGGGACTTGAGAAGCAAGGCTGTGGATGGTTATAATTTTCAGCCTTGTTTAGCAGTGAGTTGGATTCTTCTGTCCCCTATCTGTGCCCTCTGTCGCCTCATCATGCACTGTAAATAGAGGGGCAGTTTTAAATAGGATCTGGGCCGTGGGAATGTCTGGGTAACACAACGCCAACGGCCCTGAGGCTAGCAAACCAAATTGGGTGAAGTTTGCCAGTCTTTAGGATTTCAGCGTGCAAACACTGCATACTGAAGTGTCAGGGTTGAACACACACATGCACACACACACACACACACACACACACACACACACACACACACACACACCAGAAACAAAGGAAAACAGATATTTCTGTCCCCAAGGACCTGGCCTTAAATAGCTTCTTCCTTGGCTCAAGGAGGGTTCAGAGAAGGGAGGGAGACCAGAAACTGGGAGTTCCCGGCAGGGACAGGAACCAAAGACTAGAGTTTTGGGAGACAAAGAAATACCAGGGGCTGGAGTTCCAAATAAATGGGTATGAGAACCAGGGCCTAGGGTTCCGGGTAGGGCGCTTGGGTCAGGCCTCGGCTTGTGATTCAGAAGATAGGATTTGGGGCAGGCATGTGAACCAGAGCTTGGAAGTCTAACAGAACAGGAGAGCCAGCACTTGGGGTCTGGGCAGGAATGGCAGTCCAGGGGTTCTGGGTGGGCAGCAAGAGCCACATCCCACAGCCTTCCCCCCACAGGGCAGCACACCCCAGTCCCGGAGTCAGTAGCTTCTTGGCAATCATTTTCACCTGCCTGGCAGTTCTGTCTTGGTTAGGTCGCTGAGAAGTAGACCTGCAGTGGGCAAATGGTGCATAGGACTGGAGCCGGGCGACGCAGGGTGACCTAACCAGCAGAGACGGCACGTGGGAGACAGCACTACGGACAGTCCTGGCTGGGGTCCAGGACGCTGGCCTCACAGATCTCCTAGATCCCGGCCGGGGGCTCCAAGCAGGCAGCACCAGCCATTGGTGTCTCATCAGGACCTGCAGATGGTCACTGCAGCAAGAGCATGCACCATCCCCGTGGTGCCCTTGTGACTTTGAAATCTTCCAGAATGGATGCGTTTGGGTGTCAGGACTTGGTGAGGGTCTGGAGGGGTGGCCGAGAAAGTCTCCTCTGGCAAAGAGAAGCCATGACACTGGACTCTACAGGAAAAACAGCCACAAGACAGGATGGTGCTAGGGTGGGGGGTCAGGCAGGCGTCCTTTGCAGGACTGAATGAAGACCCTGGGAGACCAGGTCTGGGGAGAGGAGTGTAGGAGAGATGTATTCACGAGCTGAGCAATGAAGCTGCACGTGGGGCCTGAGGGCTGGCCACGGGAGCTGTGTGCAGGCTAGGGGTCCGTGGCCCTGCTCCGGGGAGGTGCAGCTGGGTGCAGGTTTCTAAGACCAGCACAGGGCATCTCGGACTGCCCTGGGTGATGGGCAGGGTGGACTCAGGGCCCACGGGCATGTGATGTACTGCACCTGTGTGGGCAACCAAGGGCTCAGCACCAGGGGGCTACGTCTGAGGAGAACAGGCGGACAGCCTCCTGGAGGTCAGAGCCCAGCCCCTCTCGTCATGACCCACCTCCTCAGGACTGTGGGCTCACCACTGGGGACAGCAACCAGGTCTGAGATTTGGGAGTGGTGGCCACGGCCCAGGCCAGCGCGGCCACTACGCACTGGAGCTTGGCAAGGTGGTGCCGACCTTGCTGCCTGTGAGGTGGTTGGCGGGCAGGTGACTTCTTCGTACTTATGAGCCCAACCCAACAGCCTCAGCTGAGCTGGCGTCTGTTGCCGGCCTCATCGCTGGCCAGGTGGTGTCTGCAGCTTGGAGACAATTTCCTGGCATCCCGCGGGAGTCCTCAAGCCTGCCCCATGATGGGTGTTCAAGGGTGACGTGAGACTTGCAGTTTGCCAGCCACTCTGGTTCCCAGAGCTTTGACAAACTCTCTTAACCTTCAGCTTAGGGAAGTTCAAATCCACTGCGTTTCACTTAGCCAACTGCTGACGTCTTAAAGAGAACAATAGCTGCAGGAAATACGCTTTTGTTACCATCCTGTAACCGAGGAAATGTTTCTAAAACACAGGCTGCGGGAAAGGCTGTGGGGTCTGCATCTGGGAGTCAGGTTCCGCCCCATTGTCCTCCAGGCTGGTTAGCGGCCAGGCTGCCTCCTCGTCTGTAAACAGGCCCACATGGGGCCCTGGACCTCCACCCTCCCCAGCATCGACCCAGTGGCATCATGCGTCCTCTTTCTGACTGGGGCAGGACAGAGACGCCACACTGGCCCTGTGGTCGTGTCACCAAGGCTTCGGCCTCTGTGAGCATGCAGTTTCCCACCTGGATGGACCAACCGTGAGTCCCCTCGTGGCCTGACGTCCCTGCTGGTTGCCCGCGTCTTCTCACTCTGTGCCCTGTCCTCTGACGCAGCCTGCTGGGCTGGACAGGGTTCGTTCCCAGGGTGGCCCCGAGGTGCTCTCCTCTGTCCCTGCCTCTACGGAGGTGGTAGCGGTCCGGGGCTGAGCGCAGTGAGCTGCTCAGAAGAAGCCTGCTCTTCCTGGGTGGTTGAGTTTTAGCAAGTCCTGGGATTACGCGAGTGCAAACGTGGAACAAACCTGGCACCACGTGCTCAAAGTCGCCCCCCCCCCCATACCACAGTAGTGCACGTGTGCAGCATGTCGTCAGGGCGGCCCTGCCGCGTCGGGGGGGAGACTGAAAGAGCTTCCCTTGGCTCTTTGAAGAGAAGCCCCTCAGATGTTCTAGAATAATCGCAGACCTTCAGTCAGGGATGCCCTACCATCTCAGCCCTAAGCCATCTGCGTGCACCCTGCAGCCTCCCTGAGTCCTCTGAGCTCAGTATGAAGGCCCTGGGTTCAATTCCCAGAACCACAAAAAAAAATTAAATTAAAAAGTCAGTGCCGTTGTACCACGATGCCATGAGAGGTTGAGAGTAAGTGACCCGACAGCACGCAGATGCCACCGGCAGCCACTGTGCGCAGCCACCAGTCCCCTGGCCAGTGAGGTACCTGTGGACAGAGAACAGGCGAGTACCACACCCCCAGGCCTCGCACTCACCCTAGCAAGACTGAACAGGGCCACATAAGGGCTTGTAAAAGAAAGAAAGAAATAGGAAAACTAAGGGAGAAAGAGCAAAACAAGCAGGAGCAGGCGCACCTTGCAGGTGCCGGAGCCGCGTGGCGGGGCTCGGTGCCCGAGCCAGCTGCTTTCAGGGCTGCCCGTGGTGCTCAGCTGAGCAAACCTTCTTCTCAGAGCTTCCTGATTCTTCCACTGTCAGTAAACAGTCTCATACCTTAATTTATCACGTACCATGTTCGCAGAGGGCGCCTGGGCTGGTGCGGCTTTCCAGGCTGACTCACATTCGCCTCTCAGCCCGGACAGGGCAGCAGGAGCCATTCTCAGCAGCGTGTCAGAGGACGTCCAGCTCTGCGTGGCCTTGCGGCCTGCTGGGTGTATCCAGGATGCAGGCCCTGCAGTGCAGGCCCTCGGGCAGCGTCGTCTGATGGAACGAATGTGATCTTTAGGCCTTAGCTACCAGGATTAGGGTCCCTGAGAAATGGGAGAAGCGTCATTTGGGTGGCCTGGTCCCTGCCAGCCGCTCTGGGGACAGTGTCCACTCTCCTCCGAGAAGCTGGCTGCTGCCTTGGGATCACCATGCTCTGGTGAGGCATTCCCAGCTGCCAGGTACTTCCTGCAGGAGCCCTCACTCCTGAGGGGTGGGGCTAGGGCTGCCCTGAACCAGGGGCCAGGAAACACTGGTACTGGAGTAAGCCCCCAGGGCAGGGCTGCTGCCTGGGCCTACCTGTCCCCAGGGGCAGATCCAAACCCGATGACTTAGCACGCAAGGCAGACAGCAGCTCCTATCCACCGAAGTCTCCACTGTAGCCAGAATGTGCCCCTGTCAGCCGTACCCTGAGGAACAGCTTCCTTCCTCCCTGGGCCTCAGTACCCCCACCCCCGTAAGGGGCCCCACCCTGCAGACAGACAGATGGACTCACTAGATGACTCAGGGAAGTGCTCAGCACCGTGCGTGCTTGGCCAGCATTGCTGAGGTCAGCAAGTGAACATGCTGCCCTCATGACCTTCCTCAGGGGACAGAGGTCAGGCACAGCTGGGGTTGCGGCACGCCTGGGTCCAGAAACGGAACTGGGAGAGAAGGGAGCGCACAGCGGTGACCACACCCGCTGCAGCTGAGTGGTGAGGGAACGGCCCTGAGCAGCGCGGCCTGGACATGGCGCGTGCGTGTGCGCGCACGTGTGTGCATGTCTGTGCATGTGTGTGTGCACGTGTGTGTGCATGTTTTCACACCTGCAGAGGGACCTGAGCTGCTATTTGGGATGCAGTTTCGGGTGCTGCTGAGAGGCTTTGGCACCAAGTGGCCAGGGGCCGGTACATCTTCATGCACTTCAGGAAATGTAATCAAAAATATGGTGAACATAGCAGTTGAGCGCCAACCACAGGGACAGTGAGCTCACGCAAACATAGTGGCCTGTGCTCATCCACTGTACCCACCAGATCTTGCACCATGTGACTCCTGGCTTTTCTCAAAGTCAAAATGCCCACAGAAGGTCAGCGTTTTGAATCACCGCAAGACAGCCATGACAATACAACTAAAGGCACTCAGGAAAGACAACTTCTAGAATCGCTTCAGAACGTGGCTGGACCCGTCTCATAACTATGTTTGACGCAAGGGGGAAGATTTTGAGGGGATTCATGGAAATCTTTCTTCTCCTGAACGGATTCTCTAAACACACCGTGTCCTTTGGCTGTTGCTTGCAGCAGAAGCAATCTCTGCTGATCTCTGGGCCCTAGCCATCCTCGTGGGCAGGGGGACTGGCCTGGAGGTCGCTGTAACTCTACCCAGGCCCATAACGCTAGGTCTGCCTGCAGAATCACATCTTCAGGCTTTGGGTCCAGGGGCCAAGCTGTACTGCCACCACCCTGTCCCCAGGACTGGCGGGCCGAGGACGGGAGACCTTCCAGGTGGGCCAGCCAGGGGGAGGGATACTTGCACCTGCAGAGTCCAGGTAGTGGCTCAGGAAAGCTACAAAGGCCATGTCCAGGAAGCCAGCTTTTTGTCTGCTGTTCAGACCCCCACAGCCTGTTCTCCCCTGGGTGCAGGGGAGCCTGGAGTGGCTTGGACAGGCCTGTCTGGGAGGACCTGTCTGAGGCTGGGCCTGGCGTTCCTACCCGCACACCTGCCCCCCTAGCCTTCCGCTTTCCCACAGGAATGAAGCAGGGGGCAGAGGGTGGGAAGGCCCTGGGTGCCAGCATGGGGAGCTGCTTCAGGCCTGCCCTGGGAGCAGCTGGGCCTGTTCCCACTTGGAATGCACACGGCTCTGCCTGTCCCGCCCAGGTGGTTAGTTCCCGAGGGATGAGAGCTGCCACACCCTGGGCTGCCAGCACCGGCCTGAGTCACTGGGCAGGTGTGATCCTGTGTCTGTGTGTTTGTTGCTGCTTTGGTTAGGGTTGGGGTTGTCTCCAGAAAGGTTCTGCTAAAACGTGAACACCGTCCCAAGGACAAGCAACTCTGACCCCGTAGTAAGGCAGGGCCTGCAGACTGGTCCCACACATGCTCCAGTGGTCAGTACCTTCACTTGGGGGGACACTGGGCTTTGTTGCACCTGTTCAAGGCTCTTACAGCTGTGTAGCTTAAGGGTAGCCACAGACGATATGTAAAGAAACGAGCACGGCTTCGTCCCAATCAAACTTTAGAACACAAGCGGGGGCTGCCAGTGGACCATGACCACGAGCTGTGTTTACTGATCCGTGTGGCCCCTCTGCAGTCTACACAACACGCCTGGCTCCCTCACCCCGGGGAGGGACAGCTCAGAGGTTTAGGAAGCAAGCCGGGTCTTCTATGCGAAGCCCAGCCATTGGCTCCACCCCTTTCTTCTTCCAGAATCTTCTGCCAGCTCTCGCTGCTCCTGGCAGCTGGCCCCAGAAACAGTGCGGCCTCCCAGAGCACCACTGCAGCTCCTTGGCCGCCATGGACAAAGGCCTTGGGAAATGACTCAGAAGCCAGGAAGGAAGCTCTGAAAAGGAGCCTGTTTAAAGCCAGAGTGAAATATAACAGGAGGTGGCTGCACTGACAAGGAATCAACGCCGTTTCTGACCTACCAAGGCCACTGCCCCACCCCCTGCTCCAGGACGGGGGCCTGGAGGGGCAGGGAGAGGAAGGCAGGGGATACTGTCTTAAGGGGGCTAGTAGCCCCTGTATGTGCTGACGGCCTCTTTTACTGAGATATACCTCCTCTCCCTGCCAAGCACACACCTGCCATGTCTGCAGAGGCTGGTGGACACTCACTTGAGCAACCAGCTCCCAGACCGAGTCTGCAGGCTCCGTACGTCCTCTTTGCTCACCAGCCCAGCGATGGGGCACAGGGCCTCAGAGCTGGGGACCCGGGCATGCCCAGGGCCAGGCCTCAGTGCACAGACGGGCATGGAGCCCAGCGCCCCGGTCCCACCCCCGCAGATCCTGCCCGGTCCTGCTGTCCCTGCCTCGCCCTTCCTGGAAGGGCTCACTGCCCCAGGGTTGACGCCCCCTCCCCAGGCTGCTCACACATTTTCTGGAAGTGACAGCGACTCCAGAAGTAACAAAAATTTTAGTAAAAAGTAACACTGTGGAACTCTGGAAAGAAAACATGGGAGCTGGTTTTGTTTTTTCAGAAATGAGAAAGGAAAGGAAAGTCTTCTTCAAGGAAACACAAATGCAGAAGCCGAAAGGATGTGGGCAATAAATTTAATCAGACAAAACTTAGAATTTTCTGGAAAAAAACATATATAAAAGTCAAAACACAAATGACATTGAAAAAAATTCACATTGCACACACAAACACACGCGCGTGCGCACACTCACACTGCTAAGGGGTGACATTGCAAACAGGTATTACATTTCTGAAAGCAAAACACCACAATCTCCAAAAGGAAAGAGATGCCAGCCCCCACCTCCCACAGGGAGAGTGGCTCCGTCTGTGGGGATGGCCGGGAGCATCCGCTGCCCGGGTCGCCCGTGGTGACTTGAACGTGTGCCCGGCCGCAGTGGCTGGTAAGGGACAGTCTCCAGAGGCGTTTCCTGGAGACTCAGCCCTACAGACAGAATTGCACTTAAATTTACACTTGACAGTTCCCCAAGTGCCCACAAGGAACGGCTCCATCCGGTTGAGCCGACTGTCAGGAGAGGCCAGCCTCGGCTCCAGATGGGCCGAAACGCAGCGAGACCGCAGCCGCCGAGCTCCGGGCTGGACGCGGCACGTGGGAGGAAGAAGTGTGGCCTCCCGCCGGCGCTCCTCCGAGACCGCGATCGGGACGCGGAGCGCCACCCGGGGCTCCGAGCGCCACTCGGGACGCGGAGCTCCGCGGCTCAGGGTCGCCGGGCGAGCGGCTAGGGCGTGGGCCCGGGGCCGGCGCACGCAGCGCTCCCGGCACGTGGATCGGCTCCAGAGCCCCGGGTGGGCGGCGCTGCTGTCGCGTGAGTCTTAACCGAATCCTCTCGAGACCAGATGCACGAAGAGCGCGGGGACGGCCGGCCGTTCACAGGACCCCGCCACCTTCCCAGATCCCCCAGCAGCGCGAGGCAAGGAGAGCCGACAAACTCCCCCACTTCTGGAGGTGGGGTCTGGGATGGTTGATCCAATCGGGGATCTTATCTAACCAATGAAAACCGTCGCTCCTGGAGCCACACTTGGGAGGAGCCAGCCCGCCGACCGCCCTCTCCACTGGTTGAGCTGACTGCCCGTCACGGGGAGGCGGGAGGGGGCGGGGCGGACGCTCGCGTACGCGCAGAGCGCGGGCGTGGGCGCCGCGGAGCGCGAGGACGCGCTCCCTGCCCGCGCCGGCGACCCAGGCGGAGCCTCCCGCGGAGGGGTCGAAGGAGGCGTTGCGTCCGCCTAGCCGAGCGGCGCGGCCTTGGCGCTTGGCAGGCGGACGGCCTCGCGGAGCCGCCCGCGCGCAGGTAGGCGGCCGTTTGCGGGACGCGGAGGCCGAGCTGCCCGCGCGCGTCGCGGTGGCGGCGAGGCCTGGCCCGTCTCTTCTCGGGGCCGCACCGCGGCCCTCCAGGCGGGGAACAGGTGGCCCGGGAAGGCGGCCTGGCCACGCCCGCCGCGCCCCGCAGCCGGGAACGTGGGCTCTGTGGGCGCGGACGAGGGACGCCTCCTTCCCCCGTGTCCCGTCCCCGCTTCCCGCTGGACCCGGCGGAGGTGGGGGGCGCTGTGGCGGGCCTGCGCCGGGCCGCGGTGCGGGGCGAGGCGGGGACGCTGACGCGGGTGCGGTGACCCGCCGGGGCTCTGGGCGCTTGAAATGAGGGTGCCGGGACCTAACCGCGGCGGACGGCACGCCCCAGGCCCTTGGCTTCGCTGGACACGAGCACTTGAGCTGTGCGCGATTTCCTTTCTCTCTTGTGGGGCGGCGGCAGCGGCCTTCTCCGTGGCGACCCGAGATCACGCGTGAGAGCGTTTGCAGAGGCGGCACGGGAGCCCCCGCGGAGCAGCTCAGGTCGACTCCCAGCTGCTGGCTTGTGCGACCAGCTCCCCCTCCTTGTGCTTAAGATCCCCCCTCCCTGGGTGGGCTGTGCTGTCTGTTCTGGTACCCAGAAGGCTGAGGCAGGAGGAACCGAGTGTTGAGTCTAGCCGGGCCACAGTGAGATGTGTCAAAAACAACACAGGAGAGCCATCCTGGCTCTCCCCTCAGCTCCCAGTGAGTGTGGTGTGAAGTACAGGCCACGATCTGAGGCTAAAGGCATCTTTTATCTCTTTTATAAGCTGGTACATTAAAAAGTCTTTGAAATTAAAAAGTTAATCACAGTTCAGGTTTCTTACTGTAGAAGTGTCCATTGTTTTAGTCACATCTTCTGTTTGTGTGTGTGTGTGTGGGGGGGGGTCCCCTGAGTGGAATATTTAGCCTTGAAAAGAAGACCTTAACAGAGGAACCTGAGAGGGAAATGACAGATGTCAAAATTTCTTGATGCTTTCAGAATTTTTTTAAAAAAGGAATGTGATATTTCAGCTGTCATTAAAATTCACTGTGTCCACCCCCTGGCCCGGGAATCTGTGAAATCTAAGGTCTTTCATGGTGCCATCGCGGCTTCACAGGACTGCACCTGGTGGGTGCTTGTACTGTAGAAGCTGAGCACCCCCCTTCGGGGCCCACTCATCCTCAGGTTTGTTTCCTCAGTTTGACAGGGGACCGTGGCCACTATTTTGGTCCCACACTCGTGGCATTAGTTCTTTTACCTTCTCCTCACTTTCTTGGTCCTATTTGGGTAAGTGCATGTTCATCTTTTCCAGACTCACCAGGTGACAGGCACATGCCCTCTCCGTGCTTGGCCTGTACTGGACCAGTGACCACTCCACCCTTCGGCACAGCCCCATCCTTACCCCGTGACCATTTCCCCTTTGTCCAGGGCAGTCACACCTGTGCCAAGCCTCCAGGAGGAGTATCCTTCCATTGTCACTTTACTCAATGTAACAAAGTGGAGTTTTAATCCTTAAATAGAACAAGCCTGCATGGTGGGGTAGGCCTGTAATCCTTGAGGTAGAAAGAGGAGGATTGCCATGAGTTCAAGGCCCACCTAGGCTACATAGTGAGTTTTGAACCAAAGCTACAGAGCAAGACCCTGTCTCAGGGAAGGAAACAAGAATAGGTTACAAAGGCAGCTCACTGTTTTACGTCTAATTTAGTTTAGTACAGGCTTGGTAAGTCTTATTTATTAGCCAGTTATGTTTCTTATTTTATTGTTATATTAGTTTTTTCTCTTATGTGTGACACACACTTTCTAAGTTATGTGTAGAGAGTCCTTTTTTCATATAGTATCAGCATAAGGTATTTTCTTTGACTTCTCTCTCTCTCATATCTTTTTTGGTAATTGATATTGAGCCCTGAGCCCTGAGCTTCTGACTGAGCTACATTCACCATCTCCATCCCCCAATTTTTTATTTTGAGGCAACATATTGCTAAGTTGCTAAACTGCCTGGGCTGGGCTTGAGCCAGCCATCAGTAGTTTTGTGTGATTAGACTCATGACCTGAGGACTATTGTGTTGCTGTCGTTGGCTCAGCATGCTTTCCTGTTCACGTGTGCTGTGCTTACTGCGCTGGGTCCCTTGTTCTTTCTGCCTAGGAGACCACTGAATAGAATGTTCACGCCACATTTCAAGTGCAATGGATGCTTGGGTTGTCTCTAGCCTTATTATGAATAAAGTTGCCGTGAACATCTGAAAAAAAAAAGACTTTTTTAACCAAAATGAAGTGGCAGTGTGTGAGCATGTGGGTGTCAAACTCCATAACATGTCCGTGGATGTGGTACGCGAAGTCTCAGGTAACACCCTGTCACAGCTGAGATGTGTGCGTTTAACAGCAAACAGACTGAGCTTGTTACTCACAGACATGTGAGGCTGCTGTCTCCTCTGCAGTACTTAACGGTGGCGCCACTGGAAACAGACCATCGGGCAGAGGCACCTTGGTGATCACGTGGATTCCTTTCTCCCTTCCTGCCTACAGCCCCGACCCTGTTGGAGGAGCCACCGAGCCGAGATGGCATCAGTAGATTTCAAGACCTATGTGGACCAGGCCTGCAGGGCGGCTGAGGAGTTTGTCAACGTGTACTACACCACCATGGACAAGCGGCGGCGCCTGCTGTCCCGGCTTTACATGGGCACTGCCACCTTGGTGTGGAACGGGAATGCCATTTCGGGGCAAGAGGCCCTGAGCGAGTTCTTTGAGATGCTGCCCTCCAGCGAGTTCCAGATCAACGTGATGGACTGCCAGCCCGTCCACCACGAGGCCACGCCCAGCCAGACCACCGTCCTGGTGGTCATTTGTGGAACCGTTAAGTTTGAAGGCAACAAGCAGCGGGACTTTAACCAGAACTTCATTCTGACCACCCAGGCCTCGTCCAGCAGCACGGTGTGGAAGATAGCCAGTGACTGCTTCCGGTTCCAGGACTGGGCCAGCTAGCGGCGGCCCTCCCTCCCCGGCTGGCCTCTCAGGAGCACCCCAGTCCAGCTCTCAGGAAGGGGAGCGCACGGTCATAGGGGGTAGCAGCAGTGCACACGGCACTGCCGAGGCTGACCTCCATGCACTTGCGGAGTTCCAGGTGTCCTGGTGATTCTTGTTTGTCATAGCTGCCTTTAAAAGTAGTACAGTTTTCTATTTTTCTATTCGCCCCGTAGACACCTCATTGTGGACATTTGAAAAATAAAAATGTTAATACAAATGTTGCTTCCCTTAGTGTTTGTTGGTTATTTGACTACGTTTAAGAGGGTAGAGGGTTTCCTCGCAGCCGCTCCAGGGGCCTGCGTGCACACAGGTGGGGGAGGGGGTGAAGGACAGGTGCATAACGGGCACCTGTGGAGCTGTGGCTCAAAGCCAGCACCATCTGGCAGCTCTGTGGATATGGGTAGCATTTGGTCCTGGGGACACACACAGTAGGCTCAGGAAGGCTAAGGCAGGAAGATCACAAGTTCAAGCTTAGTGTGGGAAAATTAGTGACTTAGTAAGTAAGACCCTGTCTAAAAATAAAAAAAGGGCTGAGATGTAGCCCAGTGTGAAGGTCCTGGGCTCGATCCCCAGCACCACAACAAAACCCGGCATCTGTACTGAACATGTCCTTCTTTCTCGTGGTTGTTCTGACTGTAAACAGCACATTCACTAACCATTTACGGAATAATTTACATTTATCTGGAGGTGACTTAAAGCATGCAGGAAGTTGTACAAAAGGATTTAGGCATCTTAGCGTTTGGGGTGGGTCCCAAAGGGAGTCACGGAACCAGTCCTGCTGTCACCAAGCAAGGGCTGTGTGTACTTTGTAGCTGCAAACGGTCCTATACGTATGACATGTACATATGTGTGACCTTGGCCCCACGGACTAGCAGACAGCACAGGGACTGGGAGTTAGTGGCAATGGAAAAGACTGCAGAGGAAGGAATAAGACGTCAGATGGGAGGAAGAAAAGAGCCAGGCCTGCATGGCAACCGGCTCCATCAGGGGCCGGACCTGCAGGGCCAGGCATGATGGGCGGGGTGACCCGCCCGCTCTGCCCCAATTAGGACCTTTCCCACATGGCCAGGGCCAAATTCCAGGTGGCACGGGACAGACACACAGTTTCTCTAAAGTAACCTATTGTTAACCACCTTAGCTTATGGCATAAAACCACCCAAGGCAGGGATTGAAGATGGCACCATAAGACTCCCTGGGCCGTGAGGGCCATGATGTTCCCCTGCCTACCTGCAGGTGCCTCAAGGGGTTTCTGCCACCATGTGGTCAGGCACAAAAAAGAAAAAGAAAAAGAAAACAAAGAACGGGGGAGAGGGGAAGAGAGAGAGAGATCGCACCAGCCTTGTTTCTCTGCCAAGGTGCTTCCAAGTGCTTGTCCTGCCAGAAAGCACAACAGTAACGCACACCGTGATCTTTACACGAGATACTGAACCACAGCCACAGCCTTCTTTGTGATAAGAATGCAGCGTGCCCTAAATGTCCACCAGTAAGAGATTATTTTTAATAATTATGCTGTTGCCAGAGGATGGGGCATTGCATGTCTCTGAAAACCACGGTGGCCCTCCTTGCAATAGGAATACGGACAGTCTTTGAGATCCCGTGGGGAGAAGCGCAAAGCCCGCTCTGTAGAAAATGTGACATTTACATGGGCAGCTTGAACATCTCCCGAACTACTCTAGGTGTTGTGTGCTATTCTTGACCTCATTTTACAGATAAAATTAATTGTGATTTAAATTAATGGTTTTCTTTTTGAGATAGGGTCTCACTCTGTAGTCCAGGCTGGTCCTGAAACTCACTATGTAGCCTAGGCTGGCCTCAAACACAAGGCCATTTTCCTGCCTGAGCACTAGGGAACTGTGGCCCAGACGCAGCACAATCTCAGTGTCTCAGTCCTGAAGTGATGGCCTGCGGACTCGGAGCTGTGGGGAAGAGGAAGGTACCGGGCCGTGGCCGGGCCCTGCCTCTGAGGGACGGCTTCTGGGGCCTGGAGAACTGAGTGGTGTGCCCGAGTGCACACGTGCACCTTGTTCGTAATTGCCATTAGATTCTGACACGGTTGTGCATAAATTCAGAGACCACAGGACCCCCAGGAAGGCTGGTGCTGTCACGCTGAGCTGCACCCACCAGGGCGGGACTGCCCGACTTACTCTGCAGGGTTGAACAGACCCTCCGCCCGCCCGCCTTTCAGGCTCTGGAGTCTTGAGAACTGCATGAAGACAGACGGCTCCAGTTGCATGCTCTTGAGACCAGTCTCGCTCGGCACTGGAGGTTGCTCCCGGAACCCACTGTGTAGCCCCAATGGTCTAACCCCACCACAGTCCTCGTGCCTCAGCTTCCAAGTGCTGAGATTACAGGAGTGCGCCACCGCGCCCAGCTAATTTTTACCTGGTGCCCAGCGCCTGAGCCCAGGGCCTACAAATGCTGAGCAAGTGCTGTAATCCCCAGCCTCTGCTGTGTGCTTCCACCTCGGCCAGCTGCCTGTGAATGGACTGTGAGGCCCTCTGAAACTATGAACTGTGTAAATCTTTCCTCCCTTAAACTGTGGGTATCGGGTATGTGGTCAGTGAGACACTCTGCTAACCTCCCTGTGCCTGTTTTCTCATGTGCAAAATGCAGGTACTAATGCTATGCCACCATGGAGTACTGTGAGAGGAAGCCTGCCACGCCGGTCACATGACCCGCATGACGCTGCACCCCAGCCTGAGGTCCGCCCTGGCCGCAGTCACAGGGAGGAGGTGTGCTTGTTTGCAGGAGGAATGTGGTGGGCTTGGGTGGGGACAGAATCGGTAGTTGTTACAGGTTCCAGTCTGGTCAGAGAAGGAGTCAGGACATCCTCTGGGCAGGGCGAAGGGGGCTGGAAAAGCCCGCAAGGAGCGGATCAGTCACTCAGGCTCTTATCCCGCAGGGGCCCCAGATGCTGAGGGGCCGCTGCACTCTCAAACTTGGCACTGTTTTTCTCCATTTTTATTAATATGTCTATGACACATAATGGTTACAAGGAGCTTGAGCATTCCATGCCCACAGCAAACTTGGAACTTTCCATCTACAATACAGAAAAGAACTCTCGCAACTCAACAGTAACTCGTCTCCGTTTCAACATGGGCTCATTTTCAAATGGGTCGGAAGAGGAATCTCTCTAGCGAGGTACAAAGGTGGCCCAGAACACTGAAATGCATGCAGACCCAGATCACTATCCCGTGAGGCAAAACAGTCATTAAAAAGAAACCCAGGCTGGCTGGCGCCACAAGCGAACGCTGCGTTCAGCTTCTGAGAATGAGACACGTAATCCGGAGCCTGCCTGGAAAGGGGTGTCGCCACTGCTGGCTCTCCCGAGCGTCCCGAGCAGCTCCCAGGGAGGAGTGGAGCGCGATGCCAGCCGAGTCCCGTCCACAGGCAGGAGAGGGGAAAACGGACCAAGCGTCATCGGGCTGCCAGGTCCTCGCCGGTCGCCCTCTTTACCTGCGAACCTGCTTCATCCAGAAGGCCCCGGGGCTCTTCTCTCTGGGCGCATGGGGAACCGGAAAGCCGCCCTTCCCTCCCGAGGGCTGGGCGACTGGGCTCCCGCGGCCCCCGTGGCGGTCGCGTTTCCCCACGCCCCTACGTCCCGGAGGAGGGTGCCCGAGGCCCAGGGCGGCGAAGGCCCGGCTACTCCTCCAGGGGGCGTCCCCTCCCAGGACAGGCGCTCGGAGCAGGGGACGCGGCCACCTCCAGGCTTCGGGTGCCGTCACGCCCTCCGACCCCTCATCGCGGCGCGATCCCGGCCGGGCACGGGCGGGCAGCGCAGAGTCCCGCGCAGCGTCACCCCGCGCCGCCGGAACCGCAGCCCGCGGGGGAGCCACCCGCCGGAACCGCCGGGGCGGGCGCAGGACTCAGCCACGGCGCGCGTCGCGGCCCGCGGCGGTGACGTGTCCGGACGCGGCCGGCCCGCTGCCCCGCCCAGTGTGCGTCCGCTGACGCAGCTCGACCGTCGCGGCTGCCGCGGCCCGGCGTGCCTACGCACTGCTCTCCTGGCCACTAGAGGCGGGGCTTCCGGGGCGGGGCGGATCCGGGCCGTCCCACCCCGTCGGCAGCCGCTCCGGGCCTGGTCGAGTGGCGGCGGCGCGGGCTGGAGGTCAGTGCGTCCGGGCTTGCTCGGCTCTCGCGGTCCCTGGCGGGCCTCAGGATTACGGCTGGGGCAGCCCGGACGGGAGGCCGGCCGACCCACGCGGCCCGGGAGCCAAGGGCCGGCAGGCGCGACCTGGCGACGGAGGCCCGTTCTCCGGGGGGTCCTTGGAGGGGCCGCGGGTGACGACGGCGGGCGGGTCAGCGAGAGAGGGCGGCCCGGATGCGGGCCCCGCCTGCAGAACCACGTCCCCTAGCCCGGGATGTTACGGAGGGCAGGTCCCCCGGGAAGGGCCCTGCCACGGGGACCACCGGGACCTGGGGGAGGCCCCGCCCGGTGATGTAGGGACCGCAGTCCCCTGCGAGGGAGTCGCCCTGGGAGCCGGGACACCTCGCAGGGCAGGGTGCCCGGCGAAGGGCCTGGCCAAGTGACCTAGGGACAGAGGTCCCCCGGGAGGGCGGCCTGTGAGCCGGGGACAATCCCTGGACAAGCTCCGGGCTCCAGCTGTGGGATCCACGGCTCGGGCGAAGCGGCTGAAGGAAGGTGCGTGCTCTGGAGGTCTCGGAACAAGGGGCCTCGGGAGAGAGGGGGGTTCCGGAGCAGAAGGTTGGCCCTGAGGAGAAAGCGCCCCCCCGGGGTCTGTGCACCCAGCAGAGGAAAGCTACATGGGGAGGGCCCGTTGCCCCCCGGGACCCCGAGGTGGACGCTGTGGAGACCCGGAAGAGAGCAGGAATGGCTTCGGCCTTGATGAGGCTCAGCTGAGGGTCGTTAAGAACTTGGAATCATTGAGCCCCTGCCAGGCACCTGTCGTTGCCTTGTTCATCTGTGGGATGGGACTGGGGTAAAGGGCACCTTCACCTGTGCGTGGGCGGCCGGCAAGTCCTAGCAGTTGGCGCTGTAGGCACCTGAGCGTCTGCCCACTGAAGCCGCAGTCTCCTGTGAGCCCCCCACGGTGGAGGAGCTCCGGGTCCAGGGAGGTTAAGTTACCTGCTCACAGCAGCACAGCCACTTCCCTAGAGTTACTGGAACGCAGAGAACGTATCCCAGAGGTCTGCGCGGTTTGGGTATTAGGGGTGTTGGAAGTGGGGACGGGATTGGGGACGACTCTCTGGGAAGTTCACCTCTTGGAAGGCAGAGCTTTATTTAGTAGGTTTTCCGTCACAGAAGTGGCTGTGGGGTCAGCTCCAAGACAGCAGCAGTGTCTTCACCGGTAAGTATCTGGTTTCATGGTCGGTAGGCCAGGCATTATCAGTGCCACAGATTCTCCCACAGTGTCTGAACAAGGTAGGACAAGCCTCCTTTGATAGGCGAGAGACCGCTGTGGTGCATTTCGCGAACCATAGCTCAGCAGGGAGTCTGCCCAGGACCGTAGAAGCAGCCCAGCCCGAAGCCTGCGCCGCCAGCCTCCGCCCCCCCCCCCGCCCCCATCGGAGCGGCCTCGCGGCGCCCGTGCGCCCGTCGCTTTGGTGCTCACGGTGAAACCCCTCTCGCTTCTGCTTCCAGAGCTGAGTGGCCAACGCGAAGATGGACAGCGGGGCGGTTCTGCTGGAGTCCAAGTCCTCCCCGTTCAGCCTCCTGCAGGAGATGCACGAGCTGCGCCTGCTTGGCCACCTGTGTGACGTCACCGTCAGCGTGGAGTACCAGGGCGTCCGCCAGGACTTCGTGGCCCACAAGGCGGTGCTGGCGGCCACCAGCAAGTTTTTCAAGGAAATGTTCCTGAGTGAGAAGAGCGGGGACGGCCGCCGGACGAACGTGCGCTTGCGCGAGGTGCAGGCGGCCGACTTTGCTTCCTTCCTGGAGTTCGTCTACACTGCCAAGGTCCAGGTGGAGGGAGACCGGGTGCAGCGCATGCTGGACGTGGCGGAGAGGCTCAGGTGCCTGGACCTGTCGGAGACCTGCTTCCAGCTGAGGAAGCAGATGCTGGAGTCAGTCCTGCTGGAGCTGCAGAGCTGCTCAGAGCCTCAGGAAGCGGAGGCCGGCAGCGGGCCGCAGGCCGGGGCGCCTCGGGACCCGGGGGATCGCCGCAGCGGCCTCGCGGGTTCTTCCGCTCACTCAGGGGACGACGCGCCTCCGCCGAAGCCGAAGGAGAAACCTGACAAGAAGAAGGATGTGGCCAAACCTCCCTGCCCGAAAGTCCGCAGGGCAAGTGGGAGGCTGGCCGGGAGAAAGGTGTTTGTGGAAATCCCCAAAAAGAAGTACACCAGAAGGCTCCGGGAGCAGCAGACGCGGGCGGAGGCGGGGGCGGAGGACTGCGGGGCCCCTGAGGAGCCGGGCGCAGTCGGCGCGGCGGCGGCTGGGGTGCTCGCGGAGCCGGAACCGGAGCCGGCTGCCGAGCGCGACGCTGACGCTGCCCAGGCGCTGGGCTCGGCGCCGCTGAAGGCCGCAAGGGACGAGGGGGAGGAGGAGGAGGAGGGGGATGGCGACGAGGGCAAGCGGAAGAGCCACTTCCGGTGCACGCTGTGCGACAAGGCTTTCCTGTATGAGAAGAGCTTCTTGAAGCACGTGCGGCAGCACCACGGGGTGGCTACCGAGGTGGTCTACCGCTGCGACACCTGCGCCCAGACCTTCGCCAACCGCTGCAACCTCAAGAGCCACCAGCGCCACGTGCACAGCAGCGAGCGCCACTTCCCCTGCGAGCTGTGCGGGAAGAAGTTCAAGCGCAAGAAGGACGTGAGGCGGCACGTGCTGCAGGTGCACGAGGGCGGCGGCGCGCGCCACCGCTGCGCGCAGTGCGGCAAGGGCCTGAGCTCCAAAACGGCGCTGCGCCTGCACGAGCGCACCCACACGGGAGACCGGCCCCACGGCTGCCCGGAGTGCGGGGCCCGCTTCTCGCAGCCCTCGGCGCTCAAGACCCACACGAGGTGCGCGGGCCGGGGGTCCTGGGGGACGAGCACACTGTCGGGGCGTCCGCCTGTCCCGGTCCCCCGAGGGAGAGGGGTCCTGCCTGTGGACAGCTTGCACTCTGATTGAGGGTAGGGCTGTGCCCCCGCCCCGAGCCCCGGGGTCAGCGACCCGGCCCTGGCGCTGCTGCGCGGGAGCCACTGGCCGCCAGGTTGTTGAGGCTGTGGCGCCGTCAGCTGTGGTGGGGTGTTGGGGCTGGCTCTCGGGGTCAGTTCTCCTGACTGGGGTCCGGAACCTGGGTTCTGCGACTCTCTGGGTCTCACAGTCCCAGTGGAGGGTGCAGTGGGGTGCCGCAAGAGCGAGGACCTTGCTCAGGCCTCACCCTTTGGCGCTCAGTGTTTGGGAAGGTGCCATCTGCTTAGTCTGAATTCCAGAATCAGAACCCTCTTCTGTTTATTTCGGAGCTGAAGCTGGTGGTGGTCCCTTTCTAATATTTCCCTTCTAGTCCTGAGAACATACCTAGAAAAGCAGGTGAGTTTCACCGTGTTCTAGGTCTGCCCCCATGCTAGGCGGGCGGCAGGCGGCAGCGCAGCCTCACTGTCTCCCGTGGTTAGGTGAGCGTAGAACAGTTAGACCGCGCACGGTGGCTGCACAGCCTGCCGGCCACGAGGTCAGTGCTCACGTGCTCCTCGGAAACCGGGTTCCTCCCGCCGTTGGCAGCCGCCCTCCTCGCAGGACTGGCCGTGTTAGGACGTGGTGGGCACACGTTCCACCGCGCATGCTTGGTCTGCAGATGTTCCTGATGATTCTTAAGGTGGTGTGGCTTCACGACTGTTAGATGGCGCCTTTTGCACGTAAAAAACGGTGACAAAGGCACAGCCTCTACGTGCCCGTGCCCTCTAGCGAGAAGTGGGGCACAAGTGGTGGGTGATGCACAGGGGCCTGTGTGGGGATCCGGGCTCGCGGAGATGGGGTGTCCTTCGCCTAGCTCAGCCGCTCCAGAGGGCGTGGGGAGAGAGGGCCACGGCTGCCCCTCAGAGTGAGCAATGCCCTAGCAGGGAGTAGCAGTTGTGTTGCGCAGGGGGCACCGAGACCCACCCTGAGTCACTGTCTGCATGTTGTGCTTTCAGAATTCATACAGGGGAAAAACCTTTTGTCTGTGATGAATGTGGGGCAAGATTCACTCAGAACCACATGCTGATTTACCATAAAAGGTGCCACACAGGTAAATACCCGTGTCGTGACCCCGCCCAGGTCTTTCCTAGCTGTCGCAGAAATGCACCTGGACAGTGCAGAAGTTGGCATCTGCCAGGATGCGTGGGCATGCCCGCACCTGCGGGGCTGGCGTGCATGGAGCCGTGGGCCCTGTACCGCCTGCGCCCTGGGCATGGGCTCTGGCACGTGTGCCTCAGGTCTTGGGAGGTATGAGGCACTATGCGGTGATTCAGCCCCAACTTTCATTTCCAGGAATCTGTCTTGAATGGTCCAAAATATTAAAAAAAGCTTTATGCTGTTGGCATTCTTGCTGTTTTTAGTGGCAGAAGTGGAAATTCCCTGGTTTGGGACGGCACAGAAGCTCGTCTGTGGTTGTTAAATTGGGAAATGCTCAGTTAAGCCACAGTTTATCAACTGTATTGAAAACCTGAACCTAAAAGACCAGAAGAAAATGAGCTGCCTGTTACCATAAACTGCTATGTTAAGGTGGTGGGGTCACTTCCTTTCTGTTCCCCAGAACCTTGTGATGATTTTTGTCATGTGAGGGACAGGAATGCTCTGACTCTGCACTGTGCCTCTGGGGTCGGGCTCCAGCCCTTAGATGTATGGTGGCCCACGGGTCTAATTCCTTCACTTGTTTTTTTTTTCTTTTTTCTTTTTTTTTCTTATAAGCATTGTCATAAAGGTATCAGAGCTTGGCCTGATGGCGCAGGCCTGTAATCTCAGCATCTGGGGAGGCTGAGGCAGGAGGATCTTAAGTTCAAGTCCCAGCCTTGGTCAGTTAGTGACTTAGTCAGGTCCTGTCTCAAAATTAAAATATCCTGGGCCGTGCACGTAGCTCAGTGTGAAGGCCCTGGATTCCACCTGCAGTCCTGGTGGGGAAAGGCATCTGCTTGAAATGCAGGCAGGATGGAGGCAAGGCCTTTGATGGTGTGAATTCCTAGACCACTGGTGAGATTCTCCTGCGGCCGTGTGTGTGGTGGAATGTTGGTGAAGTTGGGCGCTCCTGTTAGCTAGCTGAGTCCAAGTGTGAGAGCCAGGCCAGGGCGATGGCTCAACAGGTAAAGCGCTTGCCTAACAAGAGCTAAGGCCCTGGGGTCTGTTCGCCAGCACCACCTAAGTTGGGCAGGGTCGCTCCCATGTGTAACCCCAGCACTTGGCGGGGCAGGAGGCAGGAGGATTGCTGTGAGTGCAAGGCCAGCCTGGACTGCAGAGCGAGACCCTGTCTCAAAACCAGAAAGGCATGAGAATAAAAGACTGAAACTATAAAGAATGCCAAGACGTCCC
>PVKB01004410.1:25881-143794 GCA_004027205.1 Ctenodactylus gundi | reverse complement strand
CCCGCAATACCCCCTAACACTGCCCTCACCGTAAGAGACTTCCGTTTTCCTGGATTTTTTTTTTTTTACAATAAATCCAACTTGATAAATAAACTCGACAATGTACAATGAAGTGGCAAGAGCTCCCCCATTTTAGATTTTCCCTGAAGTCACTTTTCCTGCATAGCTGCCTCGTGATCCGAGTGAGAGTCACTCACTGTTGACTCCTGCCCCTAGGCTGCTATCAGAATCTTCTCAGAATCAGACACAAGGCATAAACTAGATTTTAAATCACTGATAGTTATTGCCATTGTTGGTTTATTGTTACTTGATTCTGTAATCTACTGCTACTTATTCTGATTTCTAACGCCACCTCCCTGGACCCCTTCCCTTTTGTTCTTGTAATCCTTCACAGTCTTGTGGTTTTTGCCTTTATAAACCCCACCAATCCCCACTTCGGCACTAAGAAGTCTTTGGGGCATGAGCCAGTTCTTAGTTGCACGCTAATAACAGAGTCCTAGTTTCTCCTCAACAAGTGGCACTTCTCCTGTGGGCCATTGGCTTCCTCAGTATAGCAATGAGAACTTTCTGGCTCCAACCCAGCTCCAACCTGTATTTCCATACCGGCTGAGAACAAGAACCCAACTGGTATAAGGATGTCATACCAGCAATCTAGGAGGTGGAGGCAGGAGAATCTCAAGTTTGAGCCCAGCCTGGGCAATTTAGTGACTTAGTGAGAGCCTGTCTCAAAATCAAGAATAAAAATGGGCTGGTGATTTAGCTCAATGTGAAGGCCCTGGATCCCGAGAGAGAGAGAGAGAGAGAGAGAGAGAGAGAGAGAGAGAGAGAGAGAGAGAGACTCATTTTCAGAGTTAAAAAAACATCCAAACCTAATGGTGACTGATCAACAACCTTGTTTTTCTGTTCACTCTCTGGTTCTTCCTCCCTTTAAGAATGTTTGGGGGCCCTGGAATGGCTCAGTGGTTAAAGTGCTTGCCTAGCAAGCACTAAGTCAGGCACTAACTGCCCGAGTTTGATTCCCCAGAGCCACATAAGCAGGGTGTGGTGGTGCACACCTGTAATCGCAGAACTTAGGAAGCTGAGACGGGAGGATTGCCATGAGTTCAAGGCCAGCCTGGGCTCCATAGGGAGTTCAGGACCAGCCTGCGCTGCAGAGAGAGACCCTGTCTCTTTGGCACTGGCTGTGCCTCCTCGGTGGCAAGCACTGCTGCCTCCCAAGAATGCTTAGCAGGCCTATCTTCATAGGCTTTCCATCGGGCATGTCCAGGCATGGCTGGAGAACAGAGGAAATTAGGAGTAATTGGGTGCTGGGTCATGTTGGGGCAACTGAATGCCCTCCAATTAGACACAGGCAATGTCTGGGAGAGACATGACCTTTACAATACCAGTTGGGAACCAAGGGAGGGACTTACACACCAGGGTATAAATACTGCATTGCAATTGCCCTGGGCATCTCTGCCCAGCAAACGTCACCTTGTAAAGCTGATATAAAAGCTTCGCTTCCCTGTTCTCTGAGTCTGTGTTCATCCTTGGAAATTTAGGCAGGTGGGCTTGTTTCTCACAAGAAAGAAGGAAGGAGGGCAGGAAGGAAGGAAGGAAGGAATGAAGGAAGGAAGGAAGGAAGGAAGGAAAGATGGAGAGAAGCAAAGATGAGTCCTCTGAAGGTATATACCCTGGTGAGAATGTCAGAATGCATCATAAATTCAAGTGGAAAGGCACATGTACCTGTGACAAGTAGACTTGCCCATCCACAACAAAGAGTGGGCTTAGAGACGCAAGGTGCAGAAGTGAGACTTTAACACAATCTTGCAAGCAGGGGTGCCTGATCACAGGCAGGCAGACATGTCCAGACCAATTATTACATGTGATTTATTCTCTAGCACACGGGTATCACCCCCATTGGGTTCACAATTTTCCCACCTATGTTTTTTGTCAGACTTTCTTTCTTTCTTTCTTTCTTTCTTTCTTTCTTTCTTTCTTTCTTTCTTTCGAGACAAGATCTCTCCCTCTCTGTAATCCAAGCTGGTTGAACTCACTATTGAACCCGGGCTGGCCTTGAACACACAACAATCCTCCTGCCTCAGTCTTTGGAGTGATCTCAGCCTTCTGAGAGCTGGGATCATAGCACCACTACCAGTGTGTGTGGTACTGCTGGGAAATCGAACTCAATGCCTTGCATTTGCTAGGTAAGTGCTTTAACCATTGTGCTATTCCTTCAACCAAGCATTTTTTTTGAGACATGGTCTCACTCTGTAGCCCAGGTTGGTCCTGAACTCACTATGGAGTCCAGGCTGCCCTTGGATTCATGGCAATCCTCGTGTCTCAGCCTCTCGAGTGCTGGGATTACAGGTGTGCACCACCATGCCCACCTTATGAATTGAACTCAGGTACTTAGCACTTGATTTAGCATTTACTAGGCAAGTGCTTTAACTGCTGAGCCATTCCTCCAGCCCCAACCCAGCGGTTTTTGTTTGTTTGTTTTGTTTTTAAACAAAGGCTTTTTATTATGTGGTGGCTAAAGTGTTAAAATCCCCTTCCTACAGGGCTGGGATCCTTGGGTTGGATTTTCCAGCATCACATAAACTGGGCATGGTGGCACAAGTGTGTAATACTAGCACTCAGGCTGAGGCAGGAGCATTGCTCTGAATTTGAGGCCAGTCTGGGCTCAGGACCAATGTGTACTCAAGAGTGAGACCCTGTCTGAAAAAGAAAAGAAAGAAAGAGAGAGAGAGAGAGAGAGAGAGAGAGAGAGAGAGAGAGAGAGAGAGAGAAAGGAAGGAAGAAAAGAAAAGAAAAGAAAGAAAGAAAGAAAGAAAAGAATATCCTACCTAAAAGCACAAGAGACCCAAAATATTGAATTAATGTTGGCTGGAGCCAATTAAGATAAAACCACAGGCAATGGTAAATACTAATCATCTCCAGTAAATAGGAATATGTCTTAAATGTCCCTGTCCCCCTTCTCTTTCTCAGTTTTTAAGCAATTAAACCATCCTATGCCAGCCTAAAAGACTTCTTTGTAAGCAAATGCCAAATCCTGTTACCTCTGAGAACTTGTTGCCCTGATGTTTTAACTCTCAGAGACTCCTAAGAGGTCAGGTCACAGAGACAGCCCGGAGTGTGAGCTTCAGGCCCTTCCCACATCGCAGTTATTACAGAGACGTTGTCTATGCACCTTAGCAGTAACATCTTATCTAAATAAACTTCTGCTCTGGCGTGTTCTTTGAGTATTGGTCAGTCCCCCGTCACCCACCACCACCGGCCTCAGCAGTCGCTGTGACCCCACATGTTGGTCTATCTGTTCCCCCAATATTCTATTCACTTAGAGACCATTCGAATTTTGTTCTGGCCACAAGCTGTCGGCTCTAGTACTTCCCCACTCAGAGCCAGGTACTCCATTTTTGAAAATGGGACTCTTCTGCTTCTTACAGTACTGTCCTGTTGACTAGAAGCTGATGTTGGTCCCCCAGGGTGACCCAGACTCTGGTGGGCAGCAGGTGTAGTCTGGTCCCATGGCCACAGCTTTAGCTTCCTGGCAGAGAAAAAGGAAACATCAAATATCCACGGGATGGTTTTGTTTGCTTGTTTCTTAATTTTCCATGAGTTTTTTAATAAGTTGATCTGGAAATTAAGCACAAAACTCCCAAAGCTGTAAAACTTTGTTACTAACTCTTCTCATTTCTTCTAAAACTTAAAAATTCTTAGGGGTTGCGCTAGGCTGTGAATAATGTTTGCCCCCTCTAAACTCATGTCCAAGTTCAAACCCCATTATGAGATACTGAGAGGCGAGGAGCCCACGGAGCCCGCTCCATTCCTGGGAATGGCACCTGGAGGCACGGGCAATGGCTTCATCTGCAAAGCAGTTGCAGCTGGAACTTGCAGAGGCGAAGCCCTGGGAGTCTGCTGTTTGTCTCTGGAATGGCCAAAACCCCACCCTTTTGTGGTGACGCTGTTACTGTCACTGGGTATTTTATTGCTATTGCTTGGAATCTTTCGTGTAGTCTTGAACCCTGCTCATGGGGGCTATGTGCTCTCTCCTATTTCTGTGCTTATTCCTCAATCTCAAAAGCCCCCCAAGATTCTCAGCCTTCACCTGACATCACCTCTCATGACTCCTCTGAATCTGTGTTTTCCCTTACCTCAACACCCGATCCGGGTACATTTCCTTCTTTCACCAGACCTCCCTCGTCTCTCCCCTGCCATACACTACAGCCTACGTAAAGGGAGTTGGAAGGGTCTGGATAGATGGACGTCAATGACCTCCCTTTTACAATAAGACTGCGCAGAGCGGGCCCTCCCTGGCGCCTCATGACCCAGCAGGCAATAGATGTCATTAAGAAACAATGGAATGGTTACTACGGTAGAATGCCTGTCTGCAAACATGGTCTTTTAAGAAAACAGGCCTTGCTTAATGTTTAACACATAACTTTGATTTAAGTTTAAAAACATACTATGTTTTGAGAAAACTTTCCTAACACCTTGACCTCATGGTGACTTGTCATGACTGATTTATGGAACCGCAATTGTTGCCAGTCCAGGCACTGCCTGACCACAGTATCTGTGCCAGACTTGGTGTGATGTGTTTGCTGCAAATCAGTTTAATGGTATGGGTAGTTGGTCTCTGTAATAGATGGGCATGGGATGGGGAACACATATCAAGGTGATTGCTAAGAATAGACTCATCTATTTTGCTGAATACTTAAATATCCCCTGCTGTCACCCTGCACCCCCCACCCCCGTGAACAAGGAAATTGAAAATTGTGTAAGAAAATTGTATAAATAAACACATTCTCAGGTGATCAGTAGCCATCTGATTCACTGCAATTTGTGGTCCAGAGTCTTTCCTTTCACTGACACTGCACCTCCTTCAGGTACCCTGACTCTCCCTGGGGCTGGACTCCAGGCAGAGAGACAGAACCTTTGAGACATGAATGAATTAACCTACTGTGTGATTATTGGATTAATGAACCAATGGGCAATCTCGAGGGTGGGTCTGCTATAAAAGACAGTTTAGGGACCTAGGGGAACAGTTGAGTGATGAGAGCACTTGCCTAGAAAGTGCAAGGGCCCAGGATCGATCCTCCGGCACCACCAAATAGTTGGGCGTGATGGCGCATGCCTGTAATCCCGGCACTCAGGAGTCTGAGGACAGCCTGGACTACATAGTGAGTTCAGGACCAGCCTGGACTACAGAGCAACATCCTATCTCCAAAGAAGTAAATAAATATAAATAAATAAATAAAGCCAGTTTAGTTGGCCCCTTCTGGACTTCTTGCTTTCACATGTGGTGTCCTGTGCTGGCTTGGGACTCTGCCAGTGAGAGTGTTGCTGTCATCTATGGCTTAATGACCTTGGAATGGCATCATGGGCCAAGATAAACTCTTTTTCTTTTTTAACTTTGCCAGTCTGTGGTGTACTCATAGCAGCAACAGAAAACAGACTTGGGTTGTATTGCCTTCTTGTAGCATCTGTACAAATCGCTGCAAAATTGGCCCAAGACAACAGAGGTTTATTCCTCCTCAGTTCTGGAGACTGAAAACCCCAAGTCGGGTGCCAGCGGAGCCTGCTCCCTCTGCAGCCTCTACGGGAGGACCCTTGCTTGTCTCTTCCAGCTTCTGGTGGCCCAAGCATTCCTTGAGACTGTGTCACTCCAACCTGGGCCTCTGCCTTCACGTGGCATCTTCTCTGTACCTGTCTGTTCTTCTCTTACACACACTGCGTGGATTTCGGCTCCACTTGGATAACCCAGGATGACCTCATCTCAAGATCCTTAATCACATATGCAAAGACCCATCTTCCAAAGAAGGTCCTGTCCACCCCACTCCTGGGAATGGGATGTGGTGATGGGGGACACCATTGAGTACATATCATACATAAATGAAATGTTTCCTAAAATTAACCAGGTTAAATACAATGGGAATTTAGCAACATCTTAACATATAGAGAAACTTATTTTCATATTTTAAGAGTAATTTCCAAAGATCCGCAGGAAGAGTTCAGCTGGAGAGTGTGCAGTTAAGTTGCATGAGGCTCTGAGTTCAATCTCTATCCCCCAAAGAGACAGACAGACAGACAGACAGACAGAAAGAAAGAAAGAAAGAAGGAAGGAAGGAAGGAAGGAAGGAAGGAAAGAAGTTTCAAATGCTATAGAGCTGAGATTTTGAGTTGAAAGTTTTAATTTTTGGACTATGTGTGCCTGCCACAAAAGTTTTAGAAGTTTATGAAGTCATGCTACCTATCTACTCAGAGCAAGGAGCCTCAGGGTTGGGGCTGGACTCAGTCGGAATTGATGCCGCCCACGCTTCCCGCACAGGGGAGAGCAAAGGGTCTTTCTTACTCTATCCCCACCCCATCTTCACCCACATTCAAATTAGAGGACAGGTTAGAGGGAGAGAAGCAAGAGGACGTTCACTAACATGTGCATGGGGCTTTCACGCAGAGATGAGCAACTCCAGGGGGCAGCTGGGCCTCGGTACTGCCCCTGAGCTCTGCGCTGATGTCTCTCTCCCGTTACCCAGGTCTCCCACTTGGCTAAGAGTGTGCAATTCTGGCCTAGGTGGAGTCTCGCTATGCTTCCCAGGCTAGCCTCGAACTCCTAGGCTCCACTGATCCTCTGGCCTCAGCCGTCTGAGTAGCTGGGGCTACAGTCATGTACCAGCACCTGGTGGTAGCCGTGGTGGCAACAGTTGCTTCTTTAAATCTTGACCGTATGTTGAGTTTTATCCAAAGTGTTTTCTGTGTCATTGGTCTCATCGCTTACCTCTTATTTTTCCTTAATGTGATGATGTAGCATCTCCATGGAAACCCTAAATTTATAGAGATGTGACAAGACAGAGAAAAGGGACGTGGAGCTCCTAGAGGCAGCGCGCTGTGGAAAGACAGAGAGAGACAGGCCCCAGTGGAGGATGGCGTCTCTTACAATTCTTCAAATTTGTTGTGGTGTGACAGCAATGTACTTCACTAGAAACTGCTTTAGAGTTTGAGATGTGACTCAGTCCCCAGCTGGGGATGTGCTGTGCTGCCCTTGTGATGGATGCTGGGTCGAGCCGGTGACCCAGCACTCCCCAGGAGGAGCTCTGCGATCCCAGGGAGGACAACAGGAGCCCCTCAGGGCACTGTGTGGCAGAGCCAGGGCAGATCGGTGGGTGAGGTGGGTTCACTGCCCGTTCAACTAACACTATTTTCTATTCATGAGGGTTTAATGAGATGTCACCGTGTTGGTTTTTTTCCCCAAGAGCTATTTTTTTATTAGTATATATTTGCGACAGGCAATAGTTACTTTAAACTTGAGGAACTGATGTCCATACTCACGTGTGGGCATCACATATACCTCCTCACCCTTGACTGTCCTTCGGCGGCTACCCCACCTGGGCCATAATGGCGATTTCTGTTAACTTACAGTTTCAGAAAGTCACAGTCCATTCATGGGTGAATTAAAGAGGGCGGATGCATGGGAAACCAGCGGCAGATGCGAAGGACTCCTAGTGGCGTGTTTTCACACCATGGCGACTGGATGTCTGACCCCGATTGCCCTTGCCTGGAGGGTTTTCTTGTCTTCACACATGTTGCATGGGGCACACGCCAAGGAGACAAAGGGGCAGGAGGAGAAACGACACTGCATGAGAGCCACCGGCTCAGCCCTGAACCAGTCTGACTTAAGCAAATAGCCTTTCTGCCTGCTTTCTTTCTTTCTTTCTTTCTTTCTTTCTTTCTTTCTTTCTTTCTTTTTCTCAATCTCTCTTCTCTCTCTTTCTTCTTGCCTTTATCCCTTTTCATTTGGGGGGTGGGGCAGGGTCTCCCTCTGTAGCCAGTCTGGTTCTGAACTCACTGATGTAGCCCAGGGTGACCTTGGACTCAGGACAACCCTCCTGCGTCAGCTTCCCGAGTGCTGGGATTACAGGCATGCACCACCACGCCCAGCTTAATGTGGTGCTGGGAAATGAACTCCAGGCCTTGTGCTTGCAAGGCAGGTTCTTTCACCGCTGTGCCATTCCTGCAACCACATTCTGCCTTATTTGAACAGGGTACCATGTTAGATTTCACCCAGAAGACTGTGACCTCAACCAAAAAAAAAAAAAAAAAAAAAAGGCAGGGGGACAACCTGCAAACTCGTGAGAAACCCCTTAATGTTTCAGGGTGCTGCTTCTCATGTAGGGAGCAGAGACCCACCTTGCAAGGTTGTTGTTGAAGAGCCTGACTTTTCTGTCCTTCGCACCCCCAGGTCCTTCCTTTGCTTGGACAGATAAACTCCTTGACACTGGTTGCCACAGCAGGTAAGGCTAGTTAGGAAGTTTTGTCACGTGAGTTCTGGTGCCAGCTGTCTCCTCTCACGAGCTTCTGGCCTTCCTCTTAGACACTGCAGGGGCCACCTGCACACATTTATTAATTTGTACTGCTTTCCGGTACATAAAAGGAGGACAGGGCGCTGTTCCTGTCTCTCCTTTTTCTCAATTGCCTTTAGCTCAAAATAATACTTAACTTCAAAGTGGCATGCTCTGGGGTGATACATTCTGAGTGCCTCCACCAGAAAGATCTACAAAGTTCCCATGCGGCCCACCCTGTCTCGCAGGCTCATTCCTTCCTTACTGGCTGTATTAGTCACTTTCCTGTCCCTGGGATAAAAATACTCAACACTCTCAACTTGAGAGAGGAGAGATTTATTTGGCTCACGATTTTAGTGGGTTCAGTCCAAGGTTACCTGGCTCCGAGGCAGAGACGGCATGGTGGAAAGGCATTGAGGGGACAGTGGCTCACCACGTAGTGGCCCGGAGGCAGAGAGAGAAGGAACTGGACATAAGAATGCTTCCTTCTAGGCAATGCCCTCTGTCTAGGTTACTTTTTCATCGCTGTGACACAACACTCAACATCTCCTACAACTTTAGGGAGGAAAGATTCACTTTAGCTTACAGTTTTAGAAAGCCACAGTCCATTCATGGGTGGGTGGCAGGAAATGGTGGAATCACATGGTGGGACTGCAGTTAGAACCAGAGCCAGAGCTGGTGCTCTGGAAATAGAGATCCTCACAACACGGCAGAACAGAGACAAGTCTGGGAGGAAGGAGAGAACCAGCACATGCCCCTCCACGTCAAGCCCCAAGTAACCACCCCTTCCAGCCAGGCCCTGCCTCCCAACCCTACGCAGTATCCATAGGTATGTGAGGCTTTTGGGGAACACTTCAGATCCAAACCATGATATCCTCCACCTTTCAGCAAAGGATCCTAACAGCATGTTCAGCTCATTAATTTACTAATTAATCAGCTAATTAATCTACTGATGACTCTAGCTCATCCCGCTTTCATGGTCAGTCACCTCCCCAAAGCTCCAGCTCTAAACACAGGAGACTTTGGTGCATTTTTTTTTCCAGTACTGGGAATTGAACACAGGGCTTAGGACTGATTTACGTCCCTATCCCCTATTTATTTATTTATTTATTTATTTATTTATTTATTTATTTTTTGAGACAGGGTCTTGCTCTGTAGCCTTTGCTGGTCCTGAACTCACTATGGAGCCCAGCCCAGCCTATACTCACTGCAATCCTCATGCCTCAGCTCCCCGAATGCTGGGACCCTTTTAATTGTTAGTTGAGGCAGGGTCTCACTAAGTTGCCAAGTTGCCCAGACTGAGCTCCAACTTGAGGTTTTCCTGCCTTAGCCTCCCAAAGTGCTGGAATTACAGACATATGCCACCAGGTTTTTGCGAAGGGGACATTCCAAATGTAAGCCATAACACCAAGTTATGCCAAGTTCTCCTATGAGGCTCAAATACAAATGCCCATTTTGTTACGAATAACCCTATTTCATCATCCAGAGGACCTTAGAGTGTGTCAGGGGAACAAGATTCTCCTAGGGTCAATCTGTCAGGAACCAGCTCCAGCGATTAAGGACAATATTCCCACTCAGGTGACATTTCATTTCCTGAATAACTGGAGCATAAAATATTTATCCTTCTTCCTGATAGTGGCATTAAGAAACTTTCAGAGAATTTCTTATGGCATATCAAGTTCATTTATATTCCTTCTTTCTTCTTCTTCTTCTTCTTCTTTGAGACAGGGTCTCTACCTATGGTCCAGTCAGGTCCTGAACTCACAACAATTCTCCTGCCTTAGATTTGGAATTATAGCCATGTGGCCACCACACCCAGCTTCTTCCTTCCTTTGTGTGTTTGTACATGTGGCACCAAAGAGCAAGTTCAGGGCCTTCACCCTGAGCCATATCCCCAGCCCACTGAGGCAGGATCTCACTAAGCCACTACATTGCCCAGACTGGACTTGAATTTGCAAGCCTTATTCCTCAATATCCTTGGATTATAGGCCTGTGCCATTGACCATCCTTTTGGTGTGTGTGAAGGAGACTGAACCCAGGGCCTTGTGCCTGTTACACACCTGCTCAGCCACTGAGCTCTCCCCCCTAATTCATATTTATTGATGAAGCCAATCCATCATGTCATTTCTCTATTTTAGTCATAAGCAGCAACCGACATCTCCCCGACCCTCTTGTGGCTAGGATGCGTGGATGATCGGATGAGACGGAATCTCTGCACACACAAACAAGCTTCACCAGAATGGGGACCTGGGGTGCTGAAGAGAAAATGTAGCTTAGTTTTGCCTTTTAAGCTCTGGAGGCTTTCAGTGAAATAAATTGCCTCTGGATACCACGGTCTGGAGGAAAAAATGAGGTGATTTAGTTAGCATCTTGGAACCAGATATTTGGGCCACACCCCTATTCACCAGGCTTTACCTAAGATCTCCTTATTGCTGGGCCTTGTGCTAGGCTTGTGGTGGTGTTTCCAGAAATATCTCGCTCACTTTAGGGGAGGAGATAAGGGATGGAAGATTCAGAACACGAAAGGTAACAAGTTAGGTGAAGCAACCTCAGTGTGAAGCAAGATCCCCATGGGAGCAGGAAACACATGACACTTTCAGTCATGTAGGGAAGTGGCATGAGCGGGTGGGATGCTGCCTTGAGTCTGTGGGACCTCTGGATGTAACATGAAAATGGTTCCACAGCCCCTTCAGAGGTTTTGCCCAAACTGGATAGTGACAAAACTGGACTCGGTGCTGTGAAAAACTTAGAAATAACTGGAACAAGAAGGTATGATTATTGTATAGGTGCATTAATTAAGCCACGGGGTCAATCAATTAAACTGATACTTATGGATGATGCAAATGCAGGACAAAGGGATCTCTGTCTTAATGGAAAAGTAGAAATATTGCTGAGCTGGCAAGTCAGTGTCTCTGAGAGCTGCAGGGGTCTCCGGAAGTGTTTAATTCAGGCTAGATATATTCTGGGACATTGAGACATGCCACTGGTCAAGAGAGGCTGGAGTTGAAAGAGAGAGAAAATCCTCTGAACTGAAGCATTCTGACAGGTTGTGGTGGATCTGAGAAAGGATCCAAGGACTTATCTGAGCCAGTGATTTCTGAATCTTTTGAAATATGCATTCTGAGAGATACCCGATAAAAGAAAAGGAAGAAAGGAAAGAAGGGAGAGGTATGAGTTAAAATTTGTAAAATGTAGCCGGGCCCAATAGCCCAGGCCTGTGATCTCAGGAGTGTGGGAGGCTGAGGTCGGAGGATCACACGTTTGAGTCTCGCCTGTGCGCCTTCTTTGTTCTTGAGACAGGTTCTTACTCTAAGTGGTTCAGCCGTGGCTTATGAGTGAGTGTCTGGAAGGCTGGGTAGAGAAGAAGAGCTGCTGTGTTTGATGGTCGTTCAGTCAACGCAAGGGAAGACTTCTCATAGGCCTCTGGCATCATGGGTTAGAGTTTAGGTCTGGGAACGGGGGCTCCGCGCTCTGTCTTGCCAGTATTGCCCTCCTCCACTACTGTACATCTCCCTCTGCGAGAGGAAGACTCTTTTATGATTTATGTCTTGCTTACTCTTTTGTTATTGGGACACAATGCCCAACACTCACAATTCAAGGGAGGAAAAGTTTATTTTAGCTCACAATTTCAGGAGGTCTCAGCCCATTCATGGTTGACTGGCAGTGGTGGAAAGTTACGGGAGAGGCCTCGTTGGAGAGAATGTATTCGTGGTAGGCAACAGGAAGCAGGGTGAAAGGAAGGGTGGAACTGGCATGCGTCTCCATGTTGTGCCCCAGTGATTCACTCCTTCCAACCAGGTCCCACCTCTTATCAGAATAGAGAATCAATGATTTAAACCTCACAATTGATGGGCAGGAGGGAGGAATGACTCAGCGGTTAAAGCGCTTGCTTAGTAAGTGCTAAGACAAGCACTATGTACTTGAGTTTGATTCCCCGACACCACATAATCCAGGTGTGGTGGCACATGCTTGTAAACCCAGCACTTCAGGAGGCTGAGGCAGGAGAATTACCATGAGTCCAAGGCTAGCTTCTGATTCATAGTGAGTTCAGGACCAGCCTGTCTCAAATAAATAAATAAATAAATAAATAAATAAATAAATAAATAATTGAATCACCTTCCAAGCAGGGGGTTTTGGCAAACTTTCCAGATCCAAACCATAACAATTTAGATATAAAATGTTCCCTAAAAGTCCCATTTGTTCAGAGAAGGGGGTTTTGGAAGGTGGCTGGATCATGGAGGCATGACCTTAGGTCTACGTCTGGTCCCTGGCCTTGCCTTTCTAGTGCTGTCCCCCTCCTCTGCATCGGAGGAGCTATTAACAGTTTTGTTCCACCCTACCCTCCCACCAAGATAGGACTAAATTCCCCCAAATATAAGCCAAATTAAGCCTCTTCTCCTTTAAGTTTGTACTTCAGGTATTGTGTCCCAGTGACGAGAAACTGACTAAATACAGATAGCAAAGAAATCTTAGAATATTACCAGTATATGACAGCAAAACAACAGCTGTTCAAAAGAATGCCCCACAGATATAGCCAAAAGGTAGACTATGTTTAAAATAAATAATTATTTCTTGGGTATTCCTGGGCCAAACACTGCACTGTTTTCATTTTCTTATAGTCTCTGCACAGAACATACAGACTTGGAACTAAAGTTATTTTTTAAGTTTCTGAATGTGAACTTAGGTCAGCAGGTAGAGCACTTACATGGCATGCATGAGGTTTGATTCCCCAGCACTATAGAACATTTTTTGAATGTATGTATGCTATAGTTTGAATGCGTCCTCCAAACGTACATGTGTTGGAAATACCCAAATTTAGAATCTATGTTATGGTATTTGGAGATAAGGTCGGGAAGTAATCAGGAGTAGAGAAGGTGGTGGAATTGGGTCCCATGGTGGCTTAGTAGTTTTAGAAGATGAAGAGGAGAGATGTCACCCTTCTATCTTCTAGGTTACGCATTGCAGCAGGAAGGCCGAGCTCTTAGACTTTTCAGCATCTGGAATCATGAGCTAAATACACCCCTATATTTTACAAAACACCCTATCCTGGGTATTATAATAGCTGAAAGCAAACTAAGACAGTGTGTTTCAGGAATCTGATCAATTTAGTTTTTAAATATCCCCATGTTAATGGACATAACAGCTTAATTGCAATGTGCTTTAAGTGAGATACCTTGGCGAAGGTCTATCACGGTGTATATTACATAGGGCAATTACTCATCCATGTGAATCTGTTGTAATTCGGCCTCCTCTTGGTTGGGAAGAATAGTACACAATGAGAACGACCAAATTAAATTCTGCACGTGACGAATTTACGTGTAAATATCCTGGCTGTACTTTCGGCTCACCACTGGGGTCATTCATATGTGACAATGAATTTGGTTCTGGACGTGGGGAAGTACTGAAATTGAGGAAATGAAAAATGCAGTGAAAGACACAGGTGGGGTGTTTGGAGACCACCTAGCACAGTCTGGTTGCCAACCCAAGGGACTAAATTTATGTGGGAGCAAAGGGTAGGTGGCTTCTTCTCTTGATCCCAGGGACAAAAGATGGTCTGGGCATGAAGTAACCAGCCTTTCAGGTGGAGTTGTGAGGGAACCCAAGCAGCCACTAGCTATGTGTCCTTGGGTTACACGCATGTTCAGGACCTTGCCTTAATGGGCCTCAGTTTACCCATCCTTAAATTGACAAATGGTACTGCTTTGCTTAGGTCTGAGAATGATTAAGACTCAGAGGATCATTTTGTTCTTGGAAATGTTTATTTTCAGAAGACAGAGAACTAAAACAGATGAGAACCATGGGTATTTGTTTGGTTGGAGGGTGGAGGTGGCGGAGAAGCAGGTCTTTCTGTTCCCACTTAATTATCCTTTGTGATCCTGAGAGCTGGATGAACCTCTAATTCTGGAAGTTGCATTATCTGGCTGTGCCCAGTGGCATGAGTCTGTTATCCCAACAATCTGAGAGGCTGAGACTGGAGGATTGCAAGTTTAAGTCCAATCAGGGCAACCTAGAGAGACGCTGTCTCAAAATCTGAAACAAAACATGGGCTAGGATGTATCTCAGTGTGAAGGCGGGAAAGGTATAAAAATTGTTACAGCTTCTTCCTGGAAAGGTTCTGGCCTTGCCTGAGAGTGCAAACTTCACTAGGCTTCTGTCTGCAGTGGAGTGAGCAGCTCTCCATCCTCTGCTATGTGCTTCCTCTTGTGTTCGTGCCAGCTGCTGATAAATGGTCTGTGTAAGACCTTCTGAAATTGTGAGCTAAATAAATCCTTCTTTCCTTAAATTGTAGATGTTGTGTATTTTGTTACAGCAACGAGATAAGTAACTAAGACAGGCACAATTCCATCAAGATACTTAACTCTATTGTACAGAGATACTCTGGCCTGTCCTTTCTTTTCCTTATCTTGGTGGTTCTCAGAAACCAATATGACAGGAAAGTTTGGATGAAGAGTCATTCAGGAGGCCTGAGGCACTGGAGTGTGTCACAGAGCTGTGTTGAGATTTGCTCTGAAAAGGAAAGTGCTTGAGCTATTTCTTTGTTCCCTAGAGAAGCTTTAATAACCTACAACTTACAAAAGGTGATTTCATTGTAATACAACATGGCCCATGGGACCGGAAAATGTTGTAAATCTATGTAACTTCCGTAAGTGTGAGGTTCCTGGGCTATAACTCCTGTGCTGAACTTCTGTTCCCACACACAGAACTTTGCTCTCTGAGTCTGACCTTGGCCCAGCAATAGCTACTCCTTCATTCTGTCCTGGCCACGGTCATCTTCCCAGCCTTAGCAACTTACTAAGTCACACTTTGCGGGCCCAGTGGGCTCCTGTCTCCCTTAGCCCATAGCCCACCTGCCTGCTTTCCCAGCCTATCAGGCAATACTGCCAGGTGCTCTGCTGCCCAATCCCCAATCCATACGCCAGCTAAACAGCCCGATCCCTCAAGCTGCCTAATGTACCAACACTAAATAGAAGCCCTTACACATGGTCTTGCCACCCAGCCATAGGGTCACAGGGGCCGTATGCCTAACCTTGCTACCGTGAGTGACAGCTAGTGGCACATTTTCAGTTGATGCTGTATCATGGCAACCACGTCTCACCTGTGTTCTTCTTTCCCTCAGAGTTTCCTTGTTTTTGCACATTTTCTACCAGGCATGCACTGAGAAGACAAGGGGGAGCAGGACAAATGACTGTTGCTTTATGGTGACCAGCTTGGACTGAACCAATCTGACTTCAGCAAATCACCATTTTGCCTTATTTGAATAAGGGACCTCCCTTAGATTTCATCTAGAAAGATCGTGAGCTCTGCCAATGGGAAGGCAGGGGGAGGGACCTGCAAATTAGGGATAGAAACTCTTCACCCACCATATTGCTCTGTGCCTGCCACCTGTTGACAGGTGAACAGCAATCTGCAAAGTTGTTATTAGCAACCTCCTTTTTTCTGCCCTCCACACTTGTATGTTCCTCCTTTGTCTGGGCAGGTGAGCCCTTGACACCATTTTCTGCAGTTTGGGGATGGTCCAGGGCTTGCACACCTGCTAGAAGGGGCACCTTAATAATGAGGAAAGCATACTCCATCTGGTTTTTCTGGTGGCCTACTCTGCTTGAGAATTCCAACTTCTCACAGAGCTGTGAAAAGTCTGAGATTGTTACTTTTGGAAACAGTAAAGAGAACTGGAATTAAAATAGAAGAGCACAGTCAGCATGGTCACTTCTTGCATGAGCCAAGGTTGAAAAAAATTGGGCTCTAAGTGCTACCTTGGGAGTTGGGGGACCCTCAGTGATGTGTGTGAGTGACTGAGGCAATGGGGGTTTGCAAGAAATCTCCACTACAGGGAACTGAGCACTTCAGGAAAACCCAGAACCAAGACCACCCATCCGAAGATGGAGAATAGAAGTTCTATACCTAGGCAACTGAGAAAACAGAGAGAGGACTTTCCCTGTGGCATCCTCATGTAGTCTACTGGGAAAAGGAGGAGAGTTTGAGGGAAGAGCGCTCGTGCTCAGACTGAGCATGAAATCTCCAATGTGAGAAGTTAGTGCCTCAGGGACTGGATGAGTAAGGAACCTTCAGAGGAGGGGAGTGCAGCGCCTCAGCGATTGTGCTGTGACAAACCTCCAGCGTGTGTGTGGGCGGGTGAGGTGACTGCGCAAGGAAACTCAGGCTGGGATGCAAGGACAAGGTGGCCCTGCTCCCGGCTGGCAGTCCCTGGGGGGGGTGCCTGGGGGGCTCACAGGGCTGCACAGCAGCATCTGCTCCACTGGTGTAAGCCTAAGCTAAACCTTTGATCTTGTGGCCCAAATCTGACTCGGATGAAGACGGGTATATCAAGCCATACTAGTGCTTTGTTTTTAGATCCTTCCCCCCCCCCCCCAAAAAAAAAAATCTTTATGTTCCTTTATTGAAGCAAAATTCCTGACCAGGATGTACTGTGATGTATTTACTAAGCAGAGGCCTGAGCAGAAATTATACACTGTCCATCTGGACAGGTTCTGGCTACACTTTTTCTATTGATGGAATAGTTTCATTACATCAAAGTTTTACACATTAACATGCTTTGAATTTCACTAGGCTGTCCAATAATTCACTTCTGAAAAAGAGGAATTTAAGCTCAGGCCCATTCTACAGCATTACAAATCTTACGTATTAGGTAGCTTCTCAAAATGTTGCTTCTCTGCACAGCGGCATTGAACAGACAGAGCAGCGGCCATCCCACCTAGACTCAAACAGTGGCATTTGAGTTGTAGCCTAGAGACCAGGGGCTTAAGAGACAAGTTCTCCTAACCACCAGCAGACGTCTTACTCCAAGAGCCTGTCTTTCTGGCTGTACTTTTCAATGCCAGCACACACCAGCACAGACCTGGTGCTCTCAAAGCTGTTCCATGAGCAACTTGGTGTAGAGCATCCAGCCTGTCTGATGGCTGTGGCGGGATGTGCCTGTCACATATGCAGGTAAACAAAGGTCCACTTTAAAAATTGCCAACTGGAGACACAAGGGTACAACTCAGGAACCAGCTCAGTTTCTGGTATCCCAAGTGATAGGAATATACTCTGAAAACCATGGGAAACTGCACACATATTTTCCAGCTGTGGATTGAATCAATCCCTTTAACTCAATTCACATAGTTCTGAGGTCATCCTGCAAGGTGCGCATCAAGAAATAGGAAGTTATGGTGACAAAATTTGACAATGTTATCACACAAGTCGAACTTGGAAGGTCATATTTAGTACATCTATTCTGAGAGAAACGCATCAAATCCTTTGTGTACACATTTAGTTTTACTCTAACAACTTGTACACTTTTAACATTTAAAACTGAGCATCATTTTTTTTTCAGTAAAAATAAAAATGAGATTTTAAAAATAAATGAACCAAATTACAATGGAGAATGTCAATCCTAAATAAGATCCTACAGGTTCTGCCGAGTCTCCCATCAAGTAGCAGGGCTCAAGTCATCATTGGGAGAGAATTTTATTTTAAGTATCATCTTAAACTGCAAGGGTGTCCATTAAACATCACAGTTAAATATGCCAAAGGAGAAGCCATGTTGTCAAAATGCCCACTGAACCCACCCATACATCTGAAACTCACCCTTAGCTGACCTTGTAGTATCCCATATTTAAAGATTTTTTTAAACAAATGAAGGTAGACATGTTGGTAAATGCTAACTGTCCATATTCACACAGTGTAATCTCTGAGCCCAATATATGGAGAAAGGAGGGAAAAATCTAGACTCTACGCCCTACTACACAGGGGCCTCGCACCTTCCCGCTTCCAGCTGGAAGGGAGCAGAAGGGTTTTCTTCTTCTCACAGAGCACAATGGTGGCGATTCCAGACAGTTTGTTGAGACAGGAAGGGATAAAAATGAATTTAGAACAGAAGGTTGTGGAGATTCTTTCCCCATTGTATTCTGCTCAACACATATCCCCCAAAATTAACTGAGAAGTGTGATATTTGAGAAAAGAGATCTCAGCCTCAAGAACAGGGTGACTGAGCACCAGAGGATGGAAAAAAGACTGACACTTGCTCCAAGGAGGTTTTTAGAACCTTTAAAAGTATTTAGTTGTAACCATTATTTTTAGGTATGAAACTAGAAGTCCTAGGCAATGCGATAAAAGATAACAATAAATAGCAGTGTATTTTAATTTTTAATCTCAAAGAGTCTGAAAATATTGAAACTTGGCTAACACATCGGTCATCTTTTGTTTTGTTGGTCTGCCTGTTAACTTGTGTTTATGCGATGGCCTTCAGCACAGGGGACCATGGACGAGAAGCCCCCTTTATGGGGAAAGATAGAAAGGCAGGTATATAATTGGCTTTTGTTTTTCCTGTCCCAAAGGTGACTTTTCTAGCTTCCCAACATCCCTAGATTAAGAAAAACATTCTTTGATAGTAAGTAATACAAATATATGTCTTCAGCAGTGTGTAACTTTCAGCTTTGTCTAACGTTCAGTTTATTGAACTAAAGTTACGTAAGTATAAATGGGTCTTATTGTGGTTCAATGGCAATGTTTTCTGGGTTGAAATGTCTAAAATTATTCTTTAATTCTTAAATGTATATTAGCACTATTAAAACTTGTAGATCCGTTAAATTTAAATTTATATTGTGGCAATAATATTGCTGAGTCATGATTTCTAAACTTTGCCTCCAAAGTAGAAGGTAAATTTAGTCATATGGCAGGAAGTATGGATGTGGTTTCTAGGCCTTAAATGGGACTCTTGAGAAAATTGATTTCTTAGCAAAATTGCTTGAGATATTAGCAATGCTAAAATGCTTTAAGTTCTTACAAAGGATACAGAGGTATCTATTTAAGCACATGGATAAACTTTATAATAAATAATAATATGGGTAATAAATAATTATATGGGTAAAGGTAAAAGATCTGGGTTATTGTAATTGGGTCCAAAAATACTAGAAGTTTTTGTTAAAAGTAGATTTGTATATTCTGTGCTTCCTGAAGAGTCATAGGTGATGCATCAGAGTTCCCTTTGTGCCAAGGATTACCTTGTTGATCTGTTCTCAGTGCAAGACAGTAGGTATTAATTTACTAAATCATGGCTTTCTCTAGAATCTATTTTAAGGTCCTGTTTTGTTATAAAAACCACTGCTCTATAGTTTTGTAAGTAACATGCATGATTCTTGAAAGTACATGCCACCGTCTAGAGCAGCCTGTCACAATTGTTTTAATGTGCTGTAAAGTTACTGAAATGTTTACACTATTTGATTGGCAAAGGCCATGGGCACAACTGTCCCTAACTGATGAAGAAGGTATTCTTGCATACTCTATCGTGCGGTTGACAGTTCTGTTTGATACGCAAAGTTCTGAAGGTGTAACTAGGTTGCAATTGTTAATTTGGGCAAAGTGAGGAATATACCTTAATACCTCTATTAGCTGCAAGTTCAGTATAGAATTAAGGGCTAAAAAAAAAAAAAAATCAGAGTGAAAATGATGCCAGCAGGGCGCATGTCAACAATTGAAAGTTATATTTTCCCAGAGTGAGGAATGGAGAGCAGTTTGTAGATACTGCAACCTTCCTTTCCTGGAAGCAAAAAATAGCGTTGGTGTGGACATGTAAATGCCTGCCACGGGGAAAAAAGCGGCATTGTCTTTTCAGGTGACACTCTAACCTCTGTGCCATTCCTCCAGTCCAAGTCTTTTTTTTTTTTTTTCAGAGATTCTGCCCTACCAAATCTACAAGTATGTAAAGGATTGAGGAAGGATGGAAAGGTCAAGTAAAAGTTATACAACTGTCAGGCTAGGAGAGAGGTTTCCAGCCACCGATAGACTGAAATTTATTGTGTAATCCAAAATCTGCGGCTCTCCCTCCCCTATCATGTCTTATTGGTTTACAGAGGTAAGGTTGAAAGTTGGGACTTTCCAGAAAAATGACCCTCCCTGTCTGCTCCAGAGCAGCTTTGAAATTCAGACTTATTCTGTAGGAAATCCTAACCATGGACACTTGTCTCAACCCAGCCAACTTTCTAAATATAAAGGGAATTAACAATTAAGTTAGCACATAATCGCTTGGATATTATGGAATATAAGGAGAGTCACAGATTTTCAGTCACACAGTAAGTTTCACAGTCTGTTGTGGATTGACCCAGGTCCAGCCAGACTTATGTAAAATGCTATACTCTGGGGATTAAACTGTTTGCAGACAGGTCTTCCTAGATAATTGGTAGTAAAAGGTACAGTGGATATGCTGTCATTGACAGAAAAGTTCATCCACTTGTGAGAAGCAGAGGCTACCCAATAGCTGGCTAGCTCAAACATGTAAATTGTTCTCCCTTAGTCAGGCTGTACGTCTACCCAGAAAGAAAGAAAAACACTGTTTATGCAAAACATTACTTTTGCCTTAAAGAGAATAAGAGAGAGTTTATTCTGATGCCAAATACAAGTAACCTAGGCCCAGGAACATAAATTTAGGTTTTCCCTAATAGCATGTTCCAATGACTTTTAGCAGTTACATGCAGTATCCATAGTTACAGAACAAAGGAAATCATAAATCAAAGTACTTTTCTAAACGATTGGTGGAAGCATCAGGTAGGCGGATCACCCTGCTGTGGGGAAGTCTCTGCTATAAACCTCCGATGTTTCAGAGAACATTCTTCGTTCGCAGGTTGGTGGAAAGCTAGGGGTTCTGCTGGATCATTTAGTAATCATAGGAATGTTGCATATTAAAGAATTTATCACAGAATGTTATGTCAGATATAGAGGAAGACAACAGAAGTGGCCATGAGACAGGGCCAAGACAGCCCATGACTATCTGGCTATGCAAACATCCCGACCTTGCTACAAGTCCTTGGGAATCCAATTAGCTAAGCGTAGTAGGCTCATTGGGACTGAGGCTATTTTTTGGGAACTTCAGTTCTCTTTCCCCCCGTTTGCCAAGCATTACATCTTGTGTACGGAGGGGCCAAATATTTATGTCCCTCATTGCTAGGGAGGCTCATCCCTCGGGGCTGGCGAAGATGGTGCTGATCGGTAGGCAGGAAGGTAGTCTTCAGGAGAGAGAGAGGAAAGTTTGGTAAAGCTGCTAAAGAAGTTCCTGCATTACGTCAACTGTACTTGTCATCATAACCTGATCTTATTATTTTTCGTTGTCATTCTCTGATCTGCCATAAGATTTATGTACAATATACAATAGAACTATAATACCTAAAATTGCAGTAATCGTGAACACATTTTGGCCTAATGATGTGAATGTAGCAGTTGAGGAAAATAGACAATCTTTTTTTTTTTTTTTTTTTGAAATGGGTCTCGCTCTGTAGCCCAGGTTGGTCCTGAACTCACTATGGAGCCCAGATTAGACTTGGACTCATAGTAATCCTCCTGCCTCAGGCTCCTGAGTGCTGGGATTACAGGCAAGTGCCACTGTGGCGGGCTTTATGTGATGCTGGGGAATCAAAACTCAGGGCTTTGGGCTTGAAACGCAAGCGCTTTAACCACTGTGCCATTCCTCCAGCCCCAGAAATAGACATTCTACACAGCTAAAAATTCCTGTACATGCATCATCATGCTCATTAACCAGACTGATCATATTCCCCCCCGTATCTACAGTCATTTGTACTTGAAATGCTAGATGTTTGAAGTATCTACTTTTAGCTTTTTTTTTTTTTTTTCATTTGGTTAGCTTCATTTCATGACTATAACTTCATTTTTTTATGTACAGGGACTCGCTAAGTAGCTCAGGCTGGTCCTGAACTCACTATGAACCCCAGGAAGGCCTTGGATTCATGGCAATAATCCTGCCTCAGCCTCCCGCGTGCTGGGCTTACAGGAGTGCACCACTATGCCCAGTTTATGTGGTACTGGAGAATCGAACTCGGGTACTTAGCTCTTGACATAGCTCTTGCTAGGAAAGCTCTTTAACCACTGAGCCATTCCTCCAGCCCCTGACTATAACTTTGTGAACACAGCTAGCTCTAATTTTAAGAAAAGATTGGTCTTTAGAGTCCAAACTAAAAACTGTATCTTTCTCACATTTTAGGTGTTGTACCAGGACTTTACAGTCACATTATTGAGAGAAATGAAATATAGGGGTAGAAACACAGAGGTTTAGTGCATATAACCAAATTGTATTAATTATAATAGAGAGGAAGATGGGGCTCCAATGAGAGACATTTAATATATAATAATTATTAAATTATTATTATATAATTATTATCTTATAGGTGGATCCTCCCTTAGTCTATAGCTCAGTGGATGCCCTGTGGCATTGTGGTGGGCCACTGCTTGAGAATTTCTCAGCTGACTGGAGTGGAACCTGTATTTTGTTCCAACAGGCCTTTCCCCCTGGCCTACAAACCCCCTCAAATCCCAACTTTACCTTGGGCTGAGAAACAGCTCACAGCCTAGCTGGATCTTCCAGCCCTCTGTGTCTATAGGTGTTATTGGGGTCCATCAAGGGGAATTTCTGATAAGTTCATGGCCAGAAATCAAATAACAACAGGGTTAAAAGTCAAAACTGTATTCAGAAAAGTGTCTTCAGAACTGTCAAAATGCATTTTGCCTGACAGAATTATATTTTCAGCATTTAATTTTCAAAAGAATATATTCAGCCTCTCAGAGGTTTCAAGTAAGATTAAGGGACATTCAAAATTATTTTCAAAAATTTTTTGAGCTTAACATGGCCTTGAAATCTATTGGAAATCAAGGTCAGGTGAACTTTCAGAAAATCTGAGTGCATGTGTTAATGTAGCACTGGCTGTGCCTTCTTCTGTTTGAAAGTTTAAATTGTTGGTTTCTTTAAAGAGGTGTGAATGAAATTCCCAGAAAAGCTTCCATACCCACCTCAAGAAACTTGCAAGGTGACTTGATTGATTAGATTAGTGGAAAGGATCAGGCAGGGCCCCTCCAGAGGAGGCTGGTAGGACTCATGGACATCTTTCCCACCGCCCCTCACCTCAGGGGCCTGCGGCGGAACCTGGGCTATGCTAGCACCAGGCAGGGCCACTACGGAAGAGGCAGGTAGGCCTCCCAGACATATTCCCCACCACCCCTTGCAGCAGAGACCTATGGTGGATCCTGGGCTCGGCAGTGGTCTTACTGCCATCTTCTCTGCTGCCCCTCACAGCAGAGGCTGGCATGGACTTTGGGCTTTGCTAGCACTGGGCAGAGCCTCTTCAGAATAGACGGCTGGGACTTCCCACCACCTTCCCTGCCACCCCTCACAGCAGAGGCCCACACGGAGACTGGGTGTTGACAGTACCGGGTAAAGCTTTGGACTAGACTGGGGAGGGGATACACTGCCATCTCCCCTACTCCTCTCAGAGGTGATCAGCGGGGAGGATGTGATCTCCCAGCTGCAGGCAGAGCCGTGCTGGGGTGAGTCCCTAGGGGAAACCTAGGGACAGACAACCAGAGACAACCAAAGACAACAGAACCATGAGGAAACGTGGAAATAAATCTCCTTCAAAAAGTCCTGACATACCAGAAGAGCATACTAGAAATCCTGAAAATGCAGAATCTAAAGATGAAAATGGCAAAAATGATGGTAACTTCTGAGCCCAGAAATACATCAAATTAAAGCAGAAATTAAAACAGGAATTAATGCAGGAAATGAAGCAGGAAATAAAAATCATAGAGCAAGAGCTACACCAAGACCTAGCTAAGCTAAAAGCAAGCTCCGAGAAGCAAGTAGTAGAGATCAAAGAAGAAATGAACCAGAAGATAATGAAGGCAATACAAGAGGTGAGAGAAGAACATAATAGAGACCAAAAAAATAAATAAATAAATAAATTCAGATATCCAGGAAATGAAAAACACACAGGTCACAATAAGCAACGATATCGAACAATTTCAAACTAGATTATCAGACCTAGAAGACAAAAATGACAGAGTGGGAACAGAAAGACCATAAAGAACGTAAAGTTAAAAAAAAGAAGAAAGTGAATCATTACAACAACTGATAGATGATTCAAAGAGAAACAACCTGAGAATTATTGGAGTCCAAGAGAAGACCAAGGACAAAACAAGGCTTAAAAGTCATATTCAAGGAAATTATGGAATAAAATTTCCCAAATCTAAGAAGAGAAATGAACATTGAGCTACTGCAGGCATATAGAACACCAAACAATATGGATCAGAAGAGAGACTCATCATGACATATCATAATTAGAGTACTAGAAACCCAACATAAAGAGAGAATACTGAAAGCGGTAAGAGAAAAACAGAAGGTGACCTACAAAGATAAGCCCATCAGGACAACTGCGGACTTCTCAACCCAGACTCTAAAAGCCAAGAGATCATGTAGTAATGTCATTCAAACACTAAAAGAACACAAATTCCAACCAAGACTGCTATATCCAGCAAAACTGTCTGTTAAACTAGAGGAAGAAATTAAAGTTTTCCATGATATAGAAAGCTTAAGGAAACTTGCAGCCACTAAGCCATAACTGCAGAGAATTCTCAAAGTACACTTAGATAGTGAAAAAGAGGCAGCAACACAAGTGACCCCAGAGAAAAAAAGACAAAAGCTAAAGAAGAATGAGCTGAGAAAAAAATAAACCCATTAAACAACGTGGAAAAACTACAACGATGGCAGGACACACCAAACATACCTCAATAATTACCCTAAACGTGAATGGCCTCAACTCACCTATCAAAAGACGTAGACTAGCTGACTGGATCAAAAAACAGAAACCCACAATTTGCTGCCTACAAGAGACACATTTCACCCACAATAAAACTCATAGACTAAAAATAAAAGGTTGGAATTCAGTATTTCATGCAACAGGATCCAGAAAACAAGCAGAGGTAGCTATATTAATCTCAGACTCCTCAGATTTCAAAAGAAAATGGGTGAAGAGAGACAAAGATGGCCACTAAACCCTGGTTAAAGGAACACTAGAACAGGAAGAAATCACAATTATCAAAATATATGCCCCCAACTCTAGAGCACCCAAGTATGTAAACCAAAAATTACTAGATCTGAAAGGACACAGAGGCCCCAATACAATTATAGTAAGGGACTTTAATACTCCACTATCACAAATAGATAGATCAACCAGAGAAAAATCCACAAAGATATACAACTGCTGAAAGATACTACAGAAAACTTGGACATGAAAGACGTTTAGAGTCTTCCACCCAACATCAACTGACTACACGTTCTTCTCAGCAGCACAGGGAACATTTTCTAAAATAGACCACATCCTAGGACATAAGTCATGCTTAAACAAGTACAAAGGGATAGAAATAATTCCCTCCGTACTCTCAGACCATAGTGGAATAAAATTGGAACTTAACAGCAGCAGAAACAGAAGAAAATACACAAATACGTGGAGACTTAGCAACTTACTACTGACCAAACGATAGATCACACAAGAAATCAGAGAAGAAATCAAAAACTTCACAGAGTTAAATGATGATGGAAGTACAGCATATCAAAATCTGTGGGACACAATGAAAGCAGTCCTTAGAGGAAAATTCATAGCCATAAATGCACACATCAAAAGAACAGAACAGTCACAAATAAATTCACTACTGATGTACCTTAAGGACCTAGAGAAACAAGAACAACTTAACCCAAAAGGCAGTAGAAGAGAAGAAATTATAAACATAAGATCTCAAATAAATGAGATTGAAATTAAAAAGACAATAAAAAAGATTAATGAGTCAAAGAACTGGTTCTTTGAAAGAATTAACAAAATTGACAAACCTCTTGCCAACCTCATCAAGAGAAGGAAAGAAAAGGCACAGATTAGCACACTTAGAAATGAAAAGGGTGAAATTACAACAGACTCTGCAGAAATCCAGAATATTATAAAAAATTATTTTGAACACCTATATTCCAACAAATTTGAGAACTGGGAAGAAATGGACGACTTCCTAGATACATATCAAATACCACAATTAAATGCGGAAGATACAAAAATTTTGAATAACTCCATCACTCACACAGAAATTGAAGCAGTAATAAAAGCTCTACCTACAAATAAAAGTCCAGGCCCAGATGGATTCACAGCAGAATTTTTTTCAGTATTTTAGGGAAGAACTAGCGCCAATCCTCCTCAAACTATTTAATAAAGTAGAAAGTGAAGGAATATTACCAAACTCATTTCTTGAGGGTAGCATCACACTAGTCCCAAAACCAGACAAAGACTTAACCAGGAAGGAAAATTATAGACCAATATCCTTAATGAATATAGATGAGAAAATCCTCAATAAGATTCTGGCAAGCAGAATCCAACAAATAATCAGAAAGATCATATACCACGATCAAGTAGGCTTCATCCCTGAGATGCAAGGTTGGTTCAACATACATAAATCAATCAATGTAATAGACTATATCAACAAAAGCAAAAACAAAAACCACATGATCATCTCTATTGATGCAGAAAAAGTCTTCGATAAAATCCAGCACCCCATCATGATAAAAAACACTGAGAAAAATAGGTATAGAAGGGCCCTACCTAAAACTCATAGAAGCCATATGTGCTAACTCTAGTGCAAATATCATAGTAAATGGAGAAAAGTTGAAATCGTTCCCTCTCAAATCAGGAACAAGACAAGGATGCCCACTCTCACCACTTCTATTCAACATAGTTTTTGAAACACTGGCCATAGCAATCAGACAAGAAAATGAAATAAAGGAAATCTGCACCAGAAAGGAGGAAGTCAATCTCTCCTTATTTGCAGATGGTAAGATTATCTACATGGAAGACATTAAAAACTCCACTACGAAACTCCTGGAAATAGTAAAAAAAATTTAGCCAAGTCACAGGCTACAAAATTAACACCAAAAAATCAATAGCTTTTCTCTACACTAACAATGAAATTATTGAACAAGAACTCAGGAAAACAATTCCATTCTCAATAACTTAGCAAAAACCAAAATACCTAGGAGTATACCTAACCAAGGAAGTGAAGGACCTAGATAGAGAAAACTGCATTACATTGAAGAAAGAAGTTACAGGAGACATTAGGAAATGGAAAGGCATCCCCTGCTCTTGCATAGGCAAAATAAATATAGTCAAGATGACTATATTACTTAAACTGACATATAGATTCAATGCAATTCCTATCAAAATACCTACAAGTTTCATCAAAGAACTTGAAACAACAATTCTTCAATTCATATGGAACCAAAAGAGACCAAGAATAGCCAAAGCAATCCTCAGCAGCAAGACCAAGGCAGGAGGCATTACAGTTCCAGACATCAGGCTGTACTATAAGGCAATAGTTGTGAAAACAATTTGGTACTGGCACAAAAACAGGTAGACCAGTGGAATTGAAAAACAGGTAGATTAGTGGAATTGAAGACACAGAAACAAACCCAAATACCCTCAATTATTTAATCTTCGACAAAGGGGCCAAATGCATACAATGGAAAAATGACAGCCTGTTCAACAAATGGTGCTGGGAAAACTGGACATCCACATGCAGAAGAATGAATCTAGTCACACACCTATCATGCACCAAAATCAAATCAAAGTGGATCAAAGACCTAGATATTAAAAGTGAAACACTGAACCTCCTAGAAGACAACTTAGGCAAATATCTAAAAGACATATGAGTAGGCAAAGACTTCCTTGACAAGACACCAAGAGCAAAAGAAATCATCCCCATTATCAACAAATGGGATCTTGTCAAATTAAAAAGCTTCTACACCGCAAAGGAAACTATCAACATTGTAAAAAGAGAACCAACAGACTGGGAAAAAATATTCACCACCAACATCTCAGATAGGAAGCTCATAACTAGAATATACAGGGAGCTGAAGAAAAGTAAGCCTACCAAAATAAAGGAACCTATTGAAAAGTGGGCAAATGAAATGAAGAGGCAGTTCACTCATGAAGAAGTACAAATTGCCAATAGATACATGAAAAGATGTCCAACATCTCTAGCCATAAGAGAGACGCAAATCAAAACAATGCTAAGATACCATCTCACTCCAGAGAGAGTGGCCTATATCAACAAGTCAAATAGCAATCAGTGCTGGCGTGGCTGATGGGAGAAAGGACCCCTCCTGCACTGCTGGTGGGAATGTAAATTTGTACAACCACTTTGGAAAGCAGTATGGAGAGCTGTCAAAAGAATGGAAATAAATATCCCCTTCGATCCAGCGACACCCCTCCTGGGAATGTATCCAAAAGAGGCCAAAACAACACATAACAGAGATATATGTATACTCATGTTCAAAGCAGCACAACTAACAATAGCTAAAATATGGAAGGCACCAAAATACCCATCAACAGATCAGTGGATACACAAACTGTGGTATTTATACACAATGGAGTACTATGCATCTATAAAGTCCAACAGCGTGGAGGCTTTTGCAGGCAAATGAAAGAAACTTGAGAACATCATGCTTAGTGAACTGAGTCAGAAGCAGAAGGTGAAACATCGAATGGTCTCTCTGATATGAGAAACCCAGATCACAACTATCTCATGGAACTTAAAACGAAAAACAAAGTGAACCAGGGGGGTAGGGTCGGGTGGGTCGGGGGAGGGACAAAAGGAGAGTGGGAAAGCCTTGTCACCTTGACAAGATACGTATGTGCACAAAATACTCAACTTCATTGTAAACCTTAAATTTCACACTTATACATGTCAATAAAATGGGGGGGGGGGGAGAGATTAGTGGAAAAGTTGGAATGTTTTACAACCGAATTACCTGGGGCCTACTAACTCCCTTTACTGCATATCATCCTCTGTCTCTTACCCGACATTCCTGTGATTACACAAGCGTGTTGTGTGAGGTACAGACCTTGGTTCCACCAGACCAGGAGCTAAGGGTATTCTTACTCCCTTTTGAGGAGAGAGCTGAGCTCTGGCACGGCAGATGCTGTGCAGCGATAGTCGGTATGAAGCCTGCTTCTGACACTAGCAGTGGAGAGTCTAAGAGAAAGTATTTGCCAGGCATTAAGTTCTCACATTACAGCTCAGGGGGTGTCTAAAGAAAAAGGCTCTTGTTTCAGAATCGTCTCAGGACTGTTTTCTTGAGCAAGTGATTTCTGCATCTGCTTGATCATGCTACTAAGCAGAAGTTGAGTGCAATAGAGATATCCCCTGCAGTTTATTACAGTATTAACCTGGGAGTAGCAGAAAAGCTTTTGTTGCCAAATGGGTACTCACTGTGTTGCACCCCTGGGAGATATTCACATTCCAAAGTTCCAGAAAAAAGATAGAGAAAAAAAGAGCTTTGGCAAATATCTCAATAAAGGGCTCTGCTGAACTCAGAGAAGAGGCATCAGGATTTGGAGACTGCAGCCCATTCTAGGGGTCGGAAGCTGAGCAAACAGTGGTGATTTGAGTGATGAAGTGAGTCAGACGCAGGAGATTAAATGTGTTGACTATCTCATGGTTTCTGATTTGGGAAACCCAGAATACAGGCATTGTATAGAACCAAATGGGTGTGGTAGTGGGAGTTGGGGGGACAGGGAGGGTGTGGGAAGGTCAAAAATGGAACGGGATTGTAATGTTGATACTATATATATGTGCACAAAATACCCAAGTTCATTGTAAACATTATGTATCACATATATAAATCAATAAAAATGATGGGAGGAAAAAAAAAAAACCAAAAGCTCCAGAAACATTTCCAAGAATTTTTAACTACCATTTGGTTGTGGAGTGTGTAAGTGCAATTTCCAGGTCTTATAATTCTTATGTTCTTTGCTTCTTAAATTCTGTAAGTGATAATATATCTTGCTGTGCTAAATGTATTTCATAGACTGCTAATGTATATGTATGATGTTGTAATAGAAGAGCAAAGATCTTATTCTTCAACGAGTTTAAAAACAACTATTCTAGAAGAACAATAATTATGTAAAGGTGGAGACTCTTGTCAAAGTATAGAGTAAGTTCAATGAGCTTTGGATAAGTCTTAAGATAATAAAGGTTATATTTGTTTATCATGTGATGATGTTCTAAAGTCAATAGTTTATATGGGAATAACTCATTTAATAGTCTAGTAGCAGTCAGTTTTAAACCCTGAAACTTACCTGGTCTGTTAGTGGGTTTGTTAATGTGCCCAAAAGCTAATGATTTTCAAGAGGAACTCTGAAGATTGCTGGCCTTTCTGTAATAAATAAATTGATCTTGTGTGTCCATCTAGTCTTTGCTGAAATCAGATACCTGTCAGGGGAGGTGATAGGGGTTGGAGGGATAGCTCAGCTCAGGTTAGAGTGCTTGCCTAGCAAGGACAAGGCTTTGGGTTCAGGTCCCCAGAACCATATTCCTGGGTGCTGGTGGTGCATACCTATAATCCCAGTACTCAGGAGGCTGAGGCGGGAGGATTGGCACATGATTGAGGAGCTTACGCTACATAATAGTTCAGGACCAGCTTGGCCTACAGAGAAGACCCTGTCTCCGTTAAAAAAAAAAAAAAGGATATGTGTTTTAAGGAACATAATTTTGTTTCTATAGAAGGCTTACGAGGTTCCAAAACAAAGATTTTGGGTTTTTCTCACCTCACGTATGTTATGTGTTCTTTTCTTTTCCTAGATGCATAGCACTTGTGTGTGTAAATGACACTTACATATGAGTAGTGATATGAGTTTTGGAATTATTAGTAGTCTATGTGTAGGCAGCATCATTTTGTAACAGTCTGAAAGATTATGTTTTATTATAAATGAATCATGTCTCTTAATATTATTCCTTCTGTGTAAAGCACTTTCAACTTGACAATGTTTGTTCAAAGAAAATATTTAAGAAAGAATTAATGAAGTAACACATAGGGGTGACACCAGAGTGTGTCGGTTTATAGCAACCAGGGTTGAGATAATTAATCTGTCTCAGGAGAATTTAGCACAGAGCTTACTTTAAAAGGAGAAGTTTTATTATGGTTCTGGCTGCATAAACTACTATCATATGTGATCTGCCCAACTCTTCAAAACTGTGATTCTGTTGGTGTAATGTACTCAGGTACCATTGTCTTACTATGTTATGAAAGTAACTAAATTGTGTTGCTCAATTGCTGTCTGATGTGCTGTTGACAGTCCTGTAACCAGGGAGAGACAGGAGAGGCAGCCTCACTTTATTGGAGAATTGTATGTTCTTGTTGATAAGATAGGCATTAAGTCTTGTAGCCTGTATTCAGTGTTTTTGCAATTCTGTTGTACGTAGCTAAAAACTCAGAAGGTGTTACTAAGCTGTAATTCTTGGTCTTAAAATAAGTAAATGATGTGTCTTCCCCCAAAAGTTGGTTTACAAGAGAAGGAGACTTAAAGTATATGTTTGTCGTAGTTTGGGGGCAGAATTAACCTTGTTTCACAGGATGCCGGTTTTCCTTAGTGTCATGCCCTCGGGTGAGCTTGGCTGTATCTGTAGTTAGCCAGGTTCTTTTCTTCAACTGATATGAAGATACGGGTTGGAGGTGGGTTTAAGCTAGAAAGTTTCACATGTTGTCAAGGTCATTTATAATGTAAAGTTGGATTTATTGTAAGAGATAGACAGAAGCCTCTCACTGGGAGGACCCTTGGGGAGGTGGAGGCTCTGACCAAGGAAATCCACCCTAAGGAGCCTCCTTTAATGAACTCTTGGCTTTTTCTTATCTCTAGATGGGCCTCAGGATTGGTGCTGTCATCCCAGGTCAGGGATTTATGCAATCCTCGGGATACCAGTTGGCTAAGTGGTGATAAGAGGCAGACAGACTGTGTTGACTTTGTCTTTCTGCATGAGCAAAGCCCACCAAGTTTGCCCTTCAACAGTTTAGTCCGGGAGAAGGGGAGACAAAGGAGCTGTCGGTCAGTTGCAGTTCCAGTCCTCAGCTAAGCTTAATTTTTCACTTGGATTTTCACATCCCATCACTCTATCTTACCTACCTTTCACCTTTCCTAACATTAGTTGACTTTGTCACTACATAGAATAGATTTGCTTTGCTTTTATTAGCTGTTTTACATCAGACTATAAGCTTCATAACTCTGATTTGTTCTAACTATAAAACAGAAATAACCTTAGTGATGGACTCTAGATAAACTCAATGTAAGAGCCACCTTTTCTAAATCTCTGATATTGCTCAAATTCAGGTAGAAGAGTTCGATGACATTGACTTTAATCCTGTCACATGCTCTCCTATGTGGGGCTGACTGTCGTCTGGGAAAGCTACCTCAGCATTGTGGGACTCAGGAATGACTTTAGAAAAGAAGAAAATGAGGCTGGAAGAGTGGCACAGCAAGTACAAGACCCTGAGTTCAGTCCCCAGCACCACATAAAGCCTGGCGTGGTGGTGCATGCCTATAATTCCAGCACTCGGGAGGCTGAAGCAGGAGGATTGCCATGAGTCCAAGGCCAGCCTGGGCTCCATAGTGAGTTCAGGACCAGCCTGGGCTACAGAGCAAGACCCTGTCTCAAAAAGAAAGAAAGAAAGAAAGAAAGAAAGAAAGAAAGAAAGAAAGAAAAGAAAGGAAGAAAGAAAATGCACTCAGAGACAAGGGGAGAGGGATTTGTGACATCAAGCCATCTGTGTGTGTTACCCCCTTACCTCCAAACAAAGTAGAGCTGCAGAAGTCGTAGAAGAAGGTTCTTATGCAAGATGACGGATTTTTTGAACTTTAAGAGTTATATATGTATGAATTTACATATATTTTTTTCTCTAGAAGATAATCAACTTCTCCAGGAGTCTAACCTGCTGGCCAGCAGCAGATCAGATGTGCAGATGGATGCGGCGGCCCCTCCCCTGCAGCCAGCAGCAATGTAGATGGGTTTATAGCTGGAGAACCGCTGGCTGCGGGAGGTTGAGTGCTAGTTGCTTCCACAGAGGAAGGTGGGAAGGAGCCTGGAGCTGCGGGACATCTTGAACAGTAAGAAAAGCTTGGAAGTAGATGTTATCTCTAAGTCCCTTCCTGTCTTCTGCTCCTTGCTATAAATGACCATTGCATGCCTGCACACAAGGAAAGAGTGATTTGAAGCAATGGGCCCCTCCATCTCCTCAGTTAGTTTTGAATAAATTCTTTTTCTCTTTGCCATAATAAAAGACCTCTTTGGACTTGATCCGTGGATAGCTAATGGACCTAAGTATATGGCCTTTGTAAACAAAAGTTTCCAGAAAAATCTGTCGTACAAGTATGATGAACCCTGCAAAGTTAACCGACCGATAAGATTTGAGGAGATTGGGATGTTGCCCAGCCATATTATCTTAGGCCTGAGAGCCCCTTTAACAGATGCTCTGTCATCCCCCTGCACTGGACCCAGCATTCCTGCGATGACTCAGTAAACCCTGTCGAAATGTATGAGCAGAACCCCACTTTCCACTAACCCGAGAGCAAGGAATGTCCTTGATAGCATCTGAGGCTGATAGCACAGGTTTCCCCACTGCGGGACGACCTGCCTCCCTGGTACTCCCACCAACAGCTTCTAAAAGTGCTTTAATTTATAACTTCCTTCTGTTCTGTTGCCGCAAGTACTGTGTAGAACTGCTATTTATTGGGATGTGCTGTTTGGGGAAACCTGAATCTGTGTTTCCGGGCCATGGTCACTCCTGTTTGGCTGTAGAATAAACCAATTCTTACTCTCTTTGAGACGAGGGCTGTAGGTTTTGCACCAATGCCTCTAAGCAGCCACTAACACATGGGCCAGTCTAGATTCTTGTCACTTCTCCCATGGTTTGTATCTCTGCTCTCTGTTCGCTAATCAGGTAGAGCGTTTATGATTTTTAAATGACTTTTATGAAACAGAAAGAAGACCTAGCACCTCTATGGAGCTTCATTAAAAAAGGTGAACAAGCTCCTCCCCACCTTCCTGTCCTCTCAGAGTCCTGTCTGGGATCCTGAGACACTGTTAAAGTGACCTGGCTCCTCTGGAACAGCAGCCCCAGGCACCCACAAGAAGCCAGCATAGACAGAGAGGGGAGTCCAAGTGTCCGCTAGCTCCGGCCCTAGCAGACATTCCTCGAGCAGAATTGAGGTGTCCCCGCAGAACCCTGTTCAAATTGCAAGCCAGTGAGCACAGCCCTGCGGTCGTGCAGCCACAGATCTCTGGAGGCATCTCTGTTTCTTTCTCAGACCCTTCATTTCAGCATCTCTTAGGGGCTGGGAACCAGAGAACAAGAGGGAAGGAATCTTCCCCATCACAGCCCCACTGTGCCCCATCTCCATGACCACGACCTTCTCAAATTCCCCAGAAAGTTCCTATAACTGAGAGGTTAAAATGGATCTTTAAAAATTAAAAAAAAAAAACTTAGCTCCAGGGGAAAATGATTAGGATTTTGAAAAAGAGATAAGCCACTTGTCCAGCTTCCTCCTGCTCAGAGAGTAACCACCTCCCCAGGGCTCATGTCATTTTAGCACATTCAGCCCTCCGGGCCAGCTTGAGTACATCTACTGGTACTTCATAACTTCTACCTTCTCTATAAATCGGGCTGCTTCTGAGTGCTCCAGGGGGCAGAATAGCTACTGTCCGAAAGTAGCCAAAATGAATGCTTTGGTTCAGGCCACTTTGCTATAGATTTCCAAAGCTTATATATTGTGGTCCCTCCACCTTCTGTGGTCCTGAGAATGAAACACGGGTTCCACAGCTGAGCAAGCCTGGGCACACAGAGAACAGCTAGCCTCATCTCTGGTGCTTTCCTGGTTTAATCCACAGCACCACAAAAAAGAAAAAGAAGTGACAATTGATATCCACTTTGTATCAGTCCCTAAATGATAAGTAATATCGAGCTTGTGTAAAATCCTAACTCAAAGATCCACCAGGTGAAGAATTTTGTACTCTCAAATCCATCAAATCTTGATCCTCCAGGGAGGCTCCATTTTTACCCAATTATTTACAAGTTAAGTATCGCTAATCCAAATATCCAATATCCAAAATGCTCCAAAGACTGAAACTCTTGGAGCACCCATATGATACCATAGGTAGAACAGTCCAAACCATAACTGTTTCATGCACAAAATTATTTAAAATATTGTGTAAAATTACATAAGATGTATGTAAAACTTCAGTGAATTTCTGACTAGACTTGGGTTTCATCCCCAAGGAATCGGCTGTAGCTACTTTTTCATTGCTGGGACGTGATACCTGACACCCACAATTTAATGGAGGAAAAATTTATTTTAACCCATCATTTCAGAAGGTCTCTGTCTACTCATGGATAACTGGTACTGGTGGTAAGACATGGCAGAGGGCCTAACTGGAGAAAAGCTGTTCACCCATGTTGGGCAGTAAGAAGAATGAGTGAAAGGTGGAGGTAGCATGGGAGGTATTTCTTCCAGGTCATGTCCCAGTGATGCACATCTTCCAGGTCATGTGCCAGTGGTCTGCACTGCCCCACCTCTAAAATAGCACAGGGAGTCAGAAGATTAATTCCCATGATTGAATCTCCTTTCGAACACATGAGGCTCTGGGGGAACATTCCAGATTCAAATCATAACAGTATATCTAGGTAGTACATGTAAGTAGTCTCAAATTCAAAGACCAGAACTTCTAAACATACCCATCCCAACCATCTCAGATAAGGAATATTCAATGTGTATCCTAAATACTTGTTTGGTAGGTAAAATTCTGAGATGACCTTCAAGATCAGGGGGCAGCGTTGTGGGACTGAACCCTTAACCTGTGGGTCTGGTGGGCAGTATCAGTGTCAGAATAGACCCTGCCTCCACCCAGCTGGAATCGGCGAGGGCCCTACCCAGGGGAGGGTGCCTCAAGTGTGGAGAGGAAGCACGGAGAGGATGTGGCCAGCACTGCACAGGCACTGCGAGGCAGCAAAGGTCACAATCTGCCCTTGCCCGACCCACACTGGATGCCCATGATCTCTCCTCTGTCCTGGGAATCTAGGAACATTTTACTAATGTATAGCCTTCAAATTTCATAGCAAACTGTTGGGTCAAAGAAGAACATGTGTGAAACCAAAAGTAAGACTAGCGGTGATTGAATTTGAAGTGAAAGTCTATTGCCTCCAGTGATCCAGTGCCTTGGTAACAAGTCCAGGTGGAAGGTCCTTATCGTTGGGTGAACAACGCTTTCTATTCAGTGTGGGTGGGTTAGTCAATATGAGGGCCAGGGATTGGGTAGAAAAGGACAGAGGGGGTGCCTGATAGGTTGGGAGAACAGGCAGGGCTGCTATCGTTAGTTGGCTGCCAGGCCAAGGATGTTGCTAAGACCCACTCAAGAAGGAATGAGGAAGTGGCTGTCTCTAAGGCAAGGCCATGAATACAGAGCCAAGTTTCATGGGTGAAAACGGCTGGGAAGCTGTAGGAGTTACGGTCAGGAGATACCCCGCATAACGCCTGTGCAGGGTCGGCACTCCCAAGTCAAACATGTTAACATCCCACTAGAGTGAAGCGTGCGAATATTGTAATCAAGTGAGACAAATGAAAAAAGTAGAAACCACAAGTCAGGCTTTGCTGCAAAATAAGTTTGCATCAAATTCGGGGTGAGGCTTAACTTGAGGGTGGCCTGGATTTCAGAATTACTAGGGAGGATGTGGACGTTGGTTAGTGGAGGCAGCCTCGTGGGGCAGGGGAGGCTTGTGACTGGCAGACCTGCTGGGGCTGAGGCTGGGGCTGCCTGCTGAGCTGAGAGGAGCCCTTGCCAGAGCAGATTGCCCGAGAGTGGCGCAGATGTTGATTAAGAGTCTGATGTAGGTTCTAGGGGCATGCTCAGTGGTTAGAGTGCTTGCCTTACATGTGCAAGGCCCTGGGTTCAATTCCCCAGCACCACATAAAAATTAGCCAGGTGAAGTGGTGCATGTCTGTAATCCCCAAAACTCGGCAGGCTAAGATAGGAGGATCACCATGAGTTTGAGGCTAGACTGGACTACCTAGTTGTGACAGTGCTATAAGAAATCCAGCTTATAGGTATACTTTTGGAGCTGTATAATTTTCTGTAATTCCACACTAATGTTAACTTTCTTTCTTTTTTTTTTTTAATGTTAACTTTCTGTAACCAGGTTGACTCAAAGTACCAATATACCGAGTGACTCCATTTTGAGGTGATTATGCTATTCAGGTTATGTGTTTGCTGTGTGAGTTAGAGTTTGCCATGTAAGTTAAAATTTACTTTATAAGTCAGATAGTTTGCTGTGAGGCCCCACCCACCTGGCCTTGTACCCAAAGAATTTTTTTAAAACTACTTAATTGCATTTCTTGCTTCTGTAACCTTGCTGTGCACTTATCAGGAGGTCTCTGGAGTCTTTGATAAGGCAGAGGCTTAACCTCTCCCCCAGCCCTTACTGCAGGCTAGCAACCTGCCCAGAGTCATGTAATTCCAGCGAAGATTAGCCTGCCAAAAGTTAAAAGTAGCCCACAAAGGTAACTGATAAATGTCAAGTTGCAATTGGTCACTTTGTAATAACACAGCAGCCCACCAAGAACAACGGCTGGAGATCAGGTGATGATTGGTTGCTATGTAATGATGTGTGTGATGATGTAAAATTCTCTATATAAACTGTGTAAAGCTTGCTCGGGGCTGCTCTCTGAAGGCTCGAATCCAGGGACAGTCCTGCCACTACCTGTAATAACATCCCGGCTATGATAAAAGAAACCTTATCTTGCCCCAGTTGGTATTTGGTGGTTTCTTGATTTCGGCCTATAACACAGTGAGTTCAAGACCAGCCTGCACGACTATTATCTCAGCACCAGAGACTAAGACAAGAGAATTGCCGTGAGTCCAAGGCTGACCCTATCTCAAAAAAAAAAAAAAAAAAAAAAAAAAAAACCACCAGGTACAGGGTCAACTCTATATTTTTACGAGTCACGTAGACACAGCCATTGTGTGATTTTGAGCAACCAATGCTTTATTCTGACATTTTCCCCCTAAAGAAACTTGTTTTGAGCCCAAGAATAAATGAAGCTGGACACAGAACTGTTCAGGGAATGGATTTCTCTTGGTGTAAAACTTCAGAGCACTAATTAGTGATGCTCTTCCTTGATTCCTGACCATCACTGCTTTTAAGGGTTTGTGTATACTAGTTCATATAGTCACAATGTGGGACAACAGGCAGAAGTGTAGTTTTGTTTATAATCAGATTGTTTCCTACTAAAATGATACAAACCCATTTGGTTACGAAAAGCTAAAATTCGATTCTCTTAGCTAGTGCACATAAACAGTTTTTATTTATTTATTTATTTGCTACTAGAATCAAACCCAAGTCCTCACATGTGCTAGATCAGTGCTCTACCGCTGACCTGTATCACCCACCCTATTTTTATTTTGAGACAGGTTCTTGCTAAATTGTCCAGGTTGAGCTTGAACTTGCAATCCTCCTGCTTCAGCGTCTCAAGTAGCTGAGACTACACACATGTGCCACCTTGCCTGGCAACAGTTTCACCTCAAATATGTGAAATCTGAAAATCAATTACTGCTCAGGAGCCAAGCCTGATGGTACAGGCCCGTAATCGCAACACTCTGGGAGTTCGAGGCAGGAGAATTGTAAGCAACAGACCAATCTAGGCAATGTATTGACTTAATGAGATCTTGTCTCCAGTAGAAAAAAAGTGCTGATTGTTAGGGCAAAAAAAAATAAAAATAAAAAGAGTCGGGGGGCAGTGTCAAAAACCAATAAACATGGCCAGTCAAAATCGGAAGCTTTATGGAGCAGAATCCACCCAGAGCAAGCCAAACAACTGATCCGATTGCAGGAGGAAGCAGGGGGAAGGTGTTGGGTGAGGGATTGGTAGCCTATGGCAGTCATGCGGATGGGGAGTCGGGTATTGAGAGCAAGGTCTATCTTTAGCATGAGGGACCGGGGTGTGTTTCTGATTCCTGGGTTGAGTGAGTTTTAGTAACTGTAATTCAGCAAGGTAACAGTATTCAGACCCAGGGATCAGGAAGGGCAGTAGGGTGTAAATATCTGGAAGAATTCACTGCCTCACCCAGGGAGGCAAGGTGGCTGGGGAGGTGAGTGGAAAGGGACAACATGGAGCCCACCTGGAGCCCACTTGAGACCCAACACTAAGCTCAGTGTGATCTATGTTATTGAACAAAAAACAAATTTAAAAATTCCTACTCTAGGCAGGGCAGAATTGAGTAACTTGTCACAGTTGCTACAGTTCTGACACTATTCAAGTTTGGGGTATTTTAATCGATTAAGTGATACCTGATTAACCACTTAAATCCATGAGATAAACTAAAAAGCTTTAGTGAATAGAAAAGGCAAATTCCAGTTTCCGCATTAGTTCTATTGTCAGTCAGTCATTGCCACGGCAAGAATCTCTACATTTCATGCTGAAATAACAGGCGACACTTGATAGGATAAACGACAAGATTTTCAGATGAAGTTGTGAATCTGTCTTCAAACTAATAGTGACAATATGCTGTCACCAGGAGGCTGGAAAGTTAGCACAGATGGGAATTCTTCAGAGCCTGAAGGAATGTAGGAATAGTTTCCCCGGGTTTCTGATGAACCTGTTTAGCCAGTTCTCTTAGCCCTGGGGCATACCGAGTGCAGGTGGATTGTTGCTTCATCCAGCTGGTCCTGCAGCGTGTCCTCCTGGGCCCAAGGCTGCTCATGTTCTATCTGCCATTTTACAATCGGCCTTGCCTAGAGATGCTGAAGGATGACAGTCCAAGATAACGCAGGGGATCTATTTACATTGTTGCCACCAATCTCTCCTTCTGGTGTGGGGCTTTGGACCTCAGTGATTTCTCTAGTATGTGGATTTGCTTTCCTGCACCTTCCAGAAGTTTAAAAATAAAAACCTTCGTGCCTGTGCCTGTTCTAGTAAAACATCAGCATGATGTTTTCCGAGCATGGTAAGAAATAGCTATGATGTATTCCCATTGTGGCTCTGTGTAGCGCAGGAATGTTCCGTCTAATCCTTCCAAAGCTTTGAACGGAGACTGAGGAATGGATTTACCTGTTCCCAGCTTCTGGAGCCAACTGTCCCTGCAAGATTGCTCACCCTAATGAGAATGGCCTACAGCGAGAACTCAAAAACAACAATTGTTGGCAAGGGTGAGGAAAAGAAGGAGGAACTCTACTTCGGTGTTGGTGGGAGCGCAATCTGGTACAACTATTACGGAAAGCAGTCTGGAGATTCCTTAGAAAGCTGAAAATAGAAATTCCAATTGATCCAGCTACTGTTCTACTGGGCAATTTCCCAAAAGAAATGAAGTCAGCATGCCAAAAAGACACATGCACATCCATGTTCACAGCAGCACAATTCATAATAGCCAAATCCTGGAAACAACCTACCTGCCAATCAACAGAGGAATGGTTAAAGAAGATGTGGTACCTATACACAATGGGATACTTACTATGCAACCACAAAGAAAGACAGACATGCAGCTTTTGAATGAAAATAGGACCACCTTGAGTCAATAATGCTCAGTGAAATGGACCAAGCACAAAAGACAGACTATAGGTGGGTGTCCCTCTTAAGAAATGTACGAAAATAGTGACATAATGAGGCCCCAACATGAATGATAGGGTAGAAAGAGAGGCAATGGTCAGTTAGGAAAGGGCTGAACCTCTGAGAATGTGATGGACATCGATGCTCACTGATTCCCCAAAGTCCATGTGCTACAGAATTTGGAATTCATATATTCACAAAAATAAATAAATAAATGATTGTGGCCATGGGATACCACATTTCTGTGGAGGGCCACATCCCGCCTGGGTCCGGGTCTGTCGAGAAAGAGGGGTTACTCACCCGATCCTGTTCATGACGTCGAATGTGAGACCTGAGCTCTCCTCCCAGGCTTGGGCGCTCAGGTCTGAAGCAGCCAAAAGCAAACTCGTGCTTTTATTCTTTTCCTGTCTGTGCACCTGCTTATTCTGTCTTTCAATATACTGTCTAGCTCCATTCCTTGAAAGTTTCACACAATGGGGCGTAGGCCCCCAGTCAGAAAGCAATGGCATTATGGGTTACATCAGTTCTATAGAGGACCCAGGAAAACCCTTACAGGGTAATTGCAAAGTGCTGAGTTAGTAACCAGGTGTCATGGTGGACTGCAAAGCTATGTTTATTAACAGAAACAGCCTGAAAAGTTCCAGATAAGGCAGCTAATATGAGCAGAGCCATGATCACTCTCTTTTCAGGCTGTTTACACATTGTCACATGTTCCTTCTGTCCTAGCAATGCTTAATGCAAAGACCTCAGAAACAAAAAAAAAGTCAGAAATGAGAAAGGAAGCCCAGAATAACTTGTTTGGTTTATAGTGTCCTGGAGCCAATCTGGTTAACCAAGGGATGCAGTGGATGGCATGACATGCAGCAAGGAGAAGGCACCGTGGCAGACGATGCATGGCAGGACATGAGGAAGACCCACGAAAACTGAGTGTGGCGCTTACAGAAGAAAATTGGTGGTAGTTATTCTACATAAATAGGACACAAAGTTAGAGAATAAAGCAGAAGAAAGGGGCCTGAGTGTGATAGTCATTCAGACAAAAGTTTGTAATAGTAGCAAGAAATGCATAAAAATATGTATGAACAAGTACACATGGAACCAAAGGTTTGAATCCCAATTTGAATAGGTGGGATAAGATATCCCATTTTGGGGTTAAAATTTTACATGTGAATTCTTAATTTAATTAATTTATTGTGGCACTGAGGATTGAACCCAGGACACTTGTACTAGGCTATACCCCCAGCCTTTTTTATTTTTAATTTTAAAATTATTTATTATTAATATATTCATCATCATTTGTGGTACTATGAATTAGACCCAGGGCCTTCATACTAAGCTATATTCCTGGACATTTTAATATTTTTTGAGACAGTCACTAAGTTGCCCAAGCTGAGCTTGAACTAGTGATCCTTTTGCCTCAGCCTCCCAGAGTTCTGGGATTACAGGCTTGTGTTACCACACTCATCTTACTGTCTGTTTATAATGTATACCTCTAATAAGAGGTTTATAAACAAAAGAAAATACATTATGAACATAAGCGATGGACCACTAGGCTTCCCAAGACTGAACTTCCATCACCAATAGAAATCACAGATGTGATTTCCCCAATGAGGCATGTTTTTTGAGTACTAATAAAGTTTATAGCAGCCTGAGAATTAGCAATTAATGGCGGTGACACCCACTGCTAGATCTTGCTTTCTTGATGTATTAATAAAGAAGCACGTGTATTTCCATACCACCAATTACGTGATTAAACTGTATTTCAATGTAATTGCTTTCCTTTATAATTTTGGGTACTTCTGTTTTTCACTAAACACATCAGAGATTAGGGACTCTGTACTGAGTTTTTCACACATGGCCACAGCAGTATTTTGTGTCCTGCAGCTCTCCTGTGTGTGGCAGTGCCAAGACCCCATCAGTTCAGCGCTAGTGACTCCCATAACTGACAAAAAGTGGGAGCAATGGTGTGGTCCAACTTGGAGGCAAGGCTAGAAAATCTCATAGTTTTCTTCTCATGTTTTGAAACATTCAGTCTTTCTTGGGTTCCAGCCATCCATTATGAGAAGTCCCAGCCATGTGGAGAAGCCACACGAAGAGGCCACATGGGAGCGTGCTAGCACACAGGCCCAACCAAGCCCAGTCTTCCAGTAGGTAAATGGAAAAACTTTCAGTTTAACCTCTGCCTTTTGAGACCTCTCACGGGAGACCCTGGACATCAGCGAACAAGGACAAGCCCTTCTCCTGTGATCCGTCCACCCTCCTGCTCACAGAGCCTGAGAGAGAATACAATAGCGGTTAGTTTTCAACCACTGTATTTGTGATGATAGATCAGCATCTGAAACTGAGTCCCAGGGTGTGTTAGTCAGCTTTCCATTGCTGTGACAAAATATCTGAGAGAAATTGACTTAGAAAAGATTGATTTGGGTTCATGGATTCGGGGGTTTTAGTTCATGGTTGGTTGCTTTCTTGCTGTGGGGCTGATCATGGTGGAGGAGCACAGTAGAGAAACATTGCTCCTTTCACAGCTGCTGGGGAGAACACAGAGTAAGAGGCAGAGACAAGGTAGAATTTTCCAGGTTTTCCAGGTTTTCATCAACTTCTTTCAACTAGACCCTGCCTCCTAACAGCCCATTCAGTTATGAATTCATCAGTAGATTGACCCATTGATAGGTTGGTGCCCTCATGACCTGATGACCTTCCAGAAGGCCCACTTAGGAAGATAGGAATTTTGGGGGACATTTATGACCCAAACCATAATAATGGCTTTCATCAAAGTGGGTTGAGACCAAAACTGAGAACCCTTCTGCATACCTAAATGATGGTACCTCTTTCATCATAACCCTGCTACCCAGGACTCAGGAAGGCAAGGGTACTACTGCAGACCTGCATGCTGTATCTCACGGGGGAGTCAGGGCAGCATGGGAAATAGGCTGCCACAGGGGTAGGACCCAAGGCAGTCAATGAGCATGTGCGTGCTCGGTTAGTGCTGACAGACGGGTCCCCTGGAATCTTACAGCTCTGCTGGGCTATAGTCATGCTGTGTTGCTTCTGTATACAGAGACTCACAGCCCCTGGGGATGAGGCTGCAGAAAGCCCCGTTTTGGAAGTTTGTTTATTGTTTATGAAACAATGACGTGTTCAGTACAGATGAATTATTTTTCAAGTATTTTTCATCAGCAGTTAGCTGAATCCGCACATGTGGAACCAGAGGACATGGACCGTGATTCTGACAGTATTTTCTTTTTAAAGACAGGCTCTGGCTCTAGTCCAGGCCAGTCCTGGACTCACTATGTAGCCCAAGCTGGACGTCTTGGCAATCAATTCTGCCTCAGCCTCCCAAGTGCTGAGATTACAGGTGTATGCTACCACGTCCAGCTTATGTGATGTCTAGGAATCAAACTCGGGGCTTTTTAGTTTCTAAAGAAGAGCTTTAGCATTTGAACTACTCCATGGAACTGTACCTCCAGCCTTCTCTGATAGACTTTTTTGTATGTCTGTGTATGTGTATGACTGTTAGAGGGATTGTGTCAATGTGTTACAACCAGGAAATGTCCAGGGAATAGCTTTCAGGTGTATGTTGTTGGCTTGAGGGCCAGAAAGTGGGGGAGGGGCGGGGAAGGGCACCCACCCTGGTTGTGGGGGGGGGGGGCATCTGGCAGCTTGATCTGAGTAAAGGAGGGAAGAGAAGCATTGTTGCAGCCTCTTCCTGGAAAGGTCCTTGCCTTGCCTTGAATCTCCAAACTCTGGCTCGCTCGTGGCTTGCTCTGGTCACAGATTCGCATAGTCTTTTTGGCCTCCCTTATTTTCCTTGCTTTTTGGATGGGGATCTGCTGCAGGCTTTTGCAGGCTGTCCTGCAGTCTCAGACTGGTGCCCTTCTGGCATGAGTCTGAGTAGCTACTGGACCCTCCAGCTCTTGCACTTGCACGTGGCCAATTTGAACTATCTCTCTCCTCAGGATTGTAAGCCCTCTAAACAAATTCCCTTTATCCCTGTGAGTTTTATTAACTCTACCTCTCCTAGAATCCTAACCAATATAGTGGTTTTTTTTTTTTTTCTTTTTTGAACTCAGTGCCTCAAGCTCACTAAGCAGATGTTCTACCACCGAGCTACAATCCCCAGCCTACCATGTTTTTCCTTTGGGACAAGGTCTCATTAATTTTCCTAGGCTGGCCTCTAACTTGCCATTCTCTCGCCTCAGCCTCCCAGGCCTCCAGGGTTACAGGATGCACCGCTATGTCCAGCTTGTATTAGGCCTTTCACTACAGATGGAAAGCAGGCTTAGGAACCCGGCCAAGGTCTCAGCACCCAGCTACCGAGCCATGTTTACTCGTGATGGTCTCTAGAATGTCACTGGGAGATTTTCTCTTTAACGAAATTGACAAAATAACTGTCTTCATCTTGGAGGATAAACATGGATGTCTACAGCAGAGTAGCCCTTTACGGATCTGGGTCCAACGTGAGCATGAAATTAGAGAGTGGGTAGAATGAAACAACCACTGAGAACCCTGCTGCAGGATAAATCCCCAGATCAGCCTCCTTGAAACACAGAGGCCAGGAGCGTAACCATCCCTCAGTGGCAGCAGATTCCTCACCACGATTCCACCAACTGAAAATATGGCATCTGTACTGAACTCACAGACATTTTCCCTTGTCACAACATCTGAAACATACAGTATGACAATTACACAACATTTACATTTCATTAGGGATTATAAGTATCAGAGGTGATTTAAAGTTTATGGGAAGATAGGGGTAGTGGCTCATGCCTGTAGTCTTAGCTTTCTGGGAGACTGAGGCAGGAGGTTCTCAAGTTCAAACCCAGCCTGGACCATTTAGGGAGACATTGCCTAAAGCAACAACAACAACCAAAACCCCAAAAGCACTGGGGCTGTGAGAAGGACCTGGGTTCAATTCCCAGCACTGCAAAGACAAACAAATGAATGAATAAATATTTTTTAAAAGAAAGATATGGTGAGATGTGCAGAAATTATATGCAAACACTACGCCACTTCCTAAACATGACTGGAGTGCCCATGGATTGTAGAATATCCTGGAACTGATATTCCAGAGGCCCTAAAGGAAAGGCATTCCTGTAACTATTAATTATTTTATCTTTAGTTCCTCTAGTCCAATTTTCAAAGGTGAAGCATATACTTGATGCAATTCCATTGTGTCCAAGAGGCTTCTGGTAACAAGGACCTGGGGAGTCACCTGGCATCAGGGATTCCCTGGGGAGGGAGAGATGCCCACGGATTAGCTCTACCACACACTGGCTGTGACACTCTGTGATTTTCACATCCAGCTTACAGACCTTGGGCTTTAATTCAGAGCCACTAGTGCCCAATTCTCTGTTGCTTTAACTGCAATGGAGCCATATATCACAGTGGTATTTTTTTTTCTGTTTCATGAAAGGATGAAATAAGGCACTGCCACATGATTTAAGCATTGCTGTTCATAGAGAGAAAATGTTTTTAACTTTTCTTTTTGGGGTGAAGACATAAATGGAAGAAAAGAATGAACAGAAATACAGCTATCATCAGTAAACCTTCCCAGAAAACATAGATAAAATCGCAACCCCACCCCAGAAGCAGAATAAAACGAATGTAAAAGTACACAGAGACAAAGCAAGGAACGTGAAGCACTGCTCGCACTGATCCCAATTAGTCTTTGTGAACAACAGTGTTCTATGTTGAAATGGTATTAAAATTCATGCTGTTATCAGCAAATTTGCATGACTACTTTGCAAAGCATTTTGACAATAAGTATAGGTTATCATATAATATTTATGTTGTATAATCATTAATCACTCTTGTGTAACAATCTGAGATAAGCACTTTTATGCACCTAATTTTCATAAGGATGCCATGGAGGAGGACCCTTACATGTCCCATTTTGTGGATGAAGCTAAGAGAGGTTAAGTCATGAACCCAAGATCCCACAGCTAACAAGACAGAGATTGGGTGTGAACTCTGAACAGCATGGAGACTATCACCCTATAACTTGTATTCTGAGCCACTAAGGGATAAAACTAACAAAACGCCTTGAGTAGTATGATCATCGGTTGTGCAGAAGAACCCACAACTTTATTGGTACATGAGAGAAACAAAACACAAGAAAGGTGATTTCCTAGACATAAGGTGAAACAATACACTCCACTTGGAAACCTGCAAGTGAGGAAGAAATACAAAATCAAGTCAGTGAAGGACAGATTTTTTCCCACGTTATTGACATGTATCAGTGCAATACATAAAGTTTACATTGATCTTGAGTATTTTGTGCACAGGCATATCATCGCCAAGTTATTAATCCTTCCCTTCTCTCGTTTCAAACCTCTGCCCCCCTTCTCTCCATTTCCCATTATTCCCCACATTAAGTTCTGTGAAATAATTGTGATCTGGGAAGGACAGGTTTCATAAAGTGCACAATTACAGAAATATTAAGTGGCCTTGCTGACAACTTTCCATGTCTCTGATGACTGTTACTTTTTCTCTCTGGGGAGAATTTAAATTATCTGCTGTGATAGGCTAAATTGTGAGTCTCTGAAGTGCCTACATTTGAAGTCTAAGTGTGGTGGGGCCTTACAAAGGTCATTAGGTGAAAAGAGGTCAGGAGGATGACTGGTATCCTATGAGAAAAGGAGGTCAGCACATGATGTGTATGAGGGGGCGATCAGCCAAGGACACAGGAAAAGACACCATCTACAAGCTGAGGAGAGAGGGAGAGAGGCCTTGGGAGAAACCAGCCCCGCCAGCCTCTTAAACTTGGACTTCAGCCTTCAGAACTGTGAGAGTTAGCATCTACAATGGAGCCTGTGGAGCGGGGTCACCACGGCTGCGTACGGCCTGCAAAATCATTTGATCTGGCCAGGCCAAGGTCTCACCAAGGGGACACAGTTTCAGCCATCACACGATAGGTGATTAATTAAACACTTTATTAAATACAGCAGGCTAATTTTTAAGGTGACAATTTTATTCCGTCCATGAATGATGTCATCAGTATCCCAGTGGCCCCTGGCAGAAAAGAGGTTCCCCAGTATTGCGTGTGGAGTTTATCACGGCAGTGGACACCTCGCGTCCATGCACAATAGTGTGGCCGAGGGCTGCCTTTGGCCAGTTCCTGACACTGCCCTCACGCTGTCCCTCTCCATCTCACTGGGTCCTGCTGCTCCCAGAACTGCTGTGTGCCCTGACAAATACCAGCATTTTGGAGAAAGCGCATGAGTGTGTGCACATATGCACACGACAGCAACATGCCCAGCCTTCATTTTACAGTAACAACGTGAGAACCAGAGTGAACCTGTGCCTCGGGGTGCAGTGACAGGCACTCTTCTGCGGCCACCTCCTCCAAAAGCCACACAGCTACTCAGCTGCAGGCTCTTCCATTAATAAATACCACGTTGCCTCATCACCAAAAAGAATTCAAGATGTTGTCATCAACAGCAATGCCTGTTTTCTTTTTCACTAAACATTACCCATTGCCAGTTCATGGGAATCCTGGGGGCTCCACACTGCAGAGTCAACCCTATTTCATTCAATAGGGTTTCAATGACAGGAAGGATGGACTTAGCAGCGACTGACTTTGTCCTTCTTGCCCTTTGGGCAATGTTGTTCCGGAAAGCGCTCAAGTTCTGAGGTTGTTGTCAACCCTGGAAACATAAATAATAAATTCTTCTGCTTTGTGCTCCAACTTTATGGAATGTGAACGAGACAAAGCGCCCACTCAAGCCCGGAGCACTTGCTCAACACCACGCTCTTTAGTGAGACGGGCTTCATGGGCTGTTACCTGCCAGGTCCCCAGAGGCTCTTACTCAGCACAATGCCCTACTGTCACCGTCTGGAAATACTTAATGGTTCTGAGAAAGGGCTTGTATTCTCATCCAACACTGAAGCAGGCGAATTATTAATACATAGCTAGGAGATAGGAGGAAGATCTCAAAAAAGCAGTGCATTTAAGGTAATTCAATAAATGAAGGATGACCGCCCAGCTGGGTGTGGTGGTGCATGCCTACAAGACCAGTGCTCTGGGAGGCAGAGGTAGAATTGCAAGCTCAAGCCCAGCTTGGACAACTTAGTGACTTAGTATGACCCTGTTTCAAAATTTAAGAAGGGGCTCAGGATGTAGTTCAGTGTAAAGGTTCTGGGTTCAAATCCCCTTGCCCCCCCCCCCCCCAAAAAAAAGTAAAAAGCTAGTCTGTGAAGCCTACATATTATTCCACTCCCATCCTAGGACTTTCTGGAAAATAGAGACAGAAAAGAAAAAGTGATCTCTACGGGGAGAGAGAGGAAGGGAGAAGTAGGCAGAGCACAGAGGCTTTGTAAGGCATGAAATATTCTGTATGAGGCTGTAATAATAGATATGTACCATTGTGCATGTCTCCAAACCCATAGAGCGCGTGACACCAAGAGCCAACCCTAACACAAACTGCGGGCTCTCTCAGGGTGAAGCAGAGGCACCAGGCAGGGTGGGGGATGTTGGTAATAAGGGAGCTGTCTCTGTGGGTGCCAAAAGGGATTGGGGGGCATACCAGGAATCTGTATTTTCTGCTCCATTTTTTTCTGTGGACATAAAACTACTCTATACGATCAAAAAGAAAAATATTAAAAAAGGATAAAGAATAAATTTAAAATGTAGTCTATCATAAAAGTGCAAGGGTGCACCAATGAGGATCTGAGGAGGGCCGAGTGAGGGTTGTTGGGCCCAATGGGTTAATGCCCACACCTGTCACCTGCAGGCAAAACCTGGGGGCCAGAGGGCAGCGGTCACAGTCAGGCACCTTCACCAAAATTCCCTAGGCGCCGGGGTTAGAGAGCTGCTTCTCGGATGGGGCAGCGCAGACAGAGAGGCACCAATCTCCATCCAAGCACCTCCCCCTCCTGCCCACAGCTGGAGGGGTGTGTGTGTGCGTGTGCGTGCGTGTGTGTGTGTGTGTGTGTGTGTGTGTGTGTGACAGACAGAGAGAGAGAGAGAGAGAGAGAGAGAGAGAGTGGGAGGCTGAACATTGTGGAAATGCTCCTTCCTGGGAGGGGGGTGTGTGTGCATGTGTGTGTTTTCACACCAAATTGCCCAAGGTAAACATGACATGTTTTGTTTATTCTAAAAAAGCATTTCCTCCCTTCGCACGGCGACAGTCACTCGGCCTTTCGAGCTGGCACTCCCCGGCACGCTTGTCAACAAGAGGAACGTGTGCTTCCCATGTCAGAAGAAGCCCAGACAGGCTGCCGTGGGACCTCGCCTGGCTCCACACATGGGTGATTTATTCAAGGCCGCTGGTGAAAGCCTGGCTTCCAGCAGGGTGGGGCTCGGGCTAGCAGCGTCCTCGGGCCGGCTCCTCCCCACTCGTTCCCGGCGAGGTCGGTTCAGCAGAAGGCGCGGGATCACGCGGGGGAGGCGACATCCCCAGCCCAGGACCAGCGCGGGCTCATCCTGCGGGCGCCTGGGTGAGGGGAGCAGGCGAGCACGGGCGGCGCCGGCAGCGCAAGTCCCACGCGGGCTCTGGCGTCGCTGAGAGCAGCGGGCGCGCGAGTTCATGCTGGTGACTTGGGACCCCGCGGCGTGGGGCTCGGGAGGTCTGTCCGCGAGTGCCGAGGGTCCTGGCCTTTGCGAACGTGTCCTGGACACATTGTGTGGACATTTAAGGTCTTAAAAAAAAAAAAAGAAAGAAAATCTGACCTTGCCTTCTCACGATCGTGCACACCCGCCCACGCTGAGAGGGAACACACACGGGGCCATGTGGGAGTCTAGCGCCCCAGCTTGGGAGAGCGCAGCCGCCTTCTCTGAGGCAGCTCAGGACCTTGGGTCCCTGACTCCTGCTGCGAGCAGCCGGCCCATCTGCAGGCGGTGTGCACGCCCTCGCCCCCTCTGCACCTTCCTCTCGGGGCCCTGCCAGTCCCATGCCCTTCAGCCGCTCCCCGTGGGACTCTATTTCCCAGAAATGCTAGGATGAGAAACAGCACAGTTCGCCCACTGCCCACGGGCCACGCGGCGGGCGTCTGGGTTTCTTCCGGAAGGTGAAGCATCCGGTTCTCTGGTCAAGGAGCATACCCCGGAGTGCCAGCGCGAAGGACAAGCGCCGGTCCTGGCCCCGGCTCGCCTTCCCCGCTTGCGTAATGGAAGGTAGCACCTGCAGCACCTGCCTGCGCCAACGCTAGCATCTGGCGCTTGGGACTACGGAGGAGCCAAAGTGGCCCTGAGGACCTTCCCACGCTGGAGGAGCGCGTGGGGAGGCCTAGGCGGGGGTGAAGGTGGGGCGGCCCCGGGCGGCCTCCTGGGCAGGAGAGCAGGCTTCCTATTGCCTGTGTTTCCTCAGACCTGAGGACCTGCCTGCTCTTCTGAGATCTAAATTTGAGATTGGCCTAGTGCTTTAAATCACAAGCGTTTCCAAGTTGAACATCGTGCTTAAGAGGTGGTCGTGCAGGAGTGGACACGGTGGGGGAATTGTGTTTAAGGCATCTGAGGAGTGGGGGTGCAACGGGGAGAATTCGGCCTCGGCCTGCAGGACCTGCAGCTCCAACCGCCGCCGCTTCGCAGCGTCCCCGGGGCATTACTGTCCTTGTGTCTCGGTTTCTCTTTCTGTCAGATAAGAAGTTGGGAAGTTAAGACAGTCATGTCCTCCGGGACGCTCAGATGGGAGATGAGCTCCTCCATGGATCGTGAGACCAGTAGTGGCCACGGCATGGCCAGGGTCATGAGGAGAAGGGACAGCCTGCCCACCTGCTTTCACTCACCTTTTCGTCTGCAGGATAGGAGACCCCAAGCCCTCAGCGTGACGCTCCAGTGGCTTTCCCATGTGGCCGCTCACTCACCATCCGGGTGACGATGCGGTGTCTGCCAGCCTCTGAGGGACAGGTGTGCATGCCAAGCTCCCCACTGGAGGCTCGGGCCCTTGACAGCCCCTAGGGGCTGCTTCCCATGAGCATGTGTAACTGTGATAAAGTTCGATTTATAAATTAGGCACCCTAAGAGATGAACAGCCATAACTAATAATAGCACAGAACAATTATACTACTGGACGGTAATAAAGTCACCAGCATCATTACTGCTGTGTGTCTGTGCCTGAGTGGCTGTGGCAGGCTCGAGGGAAGTAAAGCTAAGAAAGTTTGTTCCTAGAAAGAAAGAAAGAAAGAAAGAAAGAAAGAAAGAAAGAAAGAAAGAAAGAAAGTTTGTTCCTTAGTTTCTAAGCAATGGCCAAAGTCAGCGCAGGGCAAAGGGACAGGGAAAAGCAGTGATCCCCCCGGGATTGCAGAGCTCAGGAATCGGGTCCCTGGAGCCCTTTTTACCGAGTGCTCCTCTTCCCGGCTCCTTCTTCCTTCCTTCATGCCATCCATGTGTCATTCATAAGTTTGAATCGGTAATTTGGTAAACATGAACTAAGGCATTATTATAATGTGTTAAATTATTTTTATTCACTTTACACCCTCTTTTTCCTTTTCCACACGCCAACACCCACATACCCACACACCCACATATATATTATACATATAGCACAGAGACCAGAACTCTCTGCTTATGAGCAGCTCACCTGGGGAGGAGGTGCAGCCGCAGCGTTCTGCCTCAAGGATGGAGAAAGCAACATATCCAGTTCTCACACACCAGCCTGAACAGGTGTTTTGGAAGAATGAGGGGTCTTGTGTCCCTGCCAGCCTCCCTTCCGAGGTCTCTGCCTGTCTCGGGGGCCATTTCTCTGCTCAGGATCCCACAGGGTGGCCCAGTTCTTCCGCACCCTAATAGTCTTACCGCTGCGTCTTGTGCCATTTCCACTTCCCTCACCACCCTTTAGCTAGGACTTGTGAGCATACAATACTTTGATAAAAGCAAATTACACAAGCCACTTGACACACCCAGTCCTGGAGGGAGATAAGTACATCAGGGTGGCAGGATCTAGCTTTCAAATTCGGCCAATTCAGGGTTTCTCAAACATTTATTTGTTTGTTTGTTTAGAGATAGGGTCTCTGTGACCATTGAAGGAATTATGTCAACTTGAAGACATTAGGTAACAACACCTGGGTAGAGCTTAGTGGTGTGGGGAGTGATGTGCGGGCCATCAAATGAGGGAAGAGCACGCGCTTGGGATGTCAGAGGGCCAACTGGCAGCTTGAACTAAACTGAAAGAAAGAAACCTGTCCTAGAGCCCTAACTAGCAGCCTGGCCTCGGGCGCATCCTCCTCCTGTATCAGCCCTCAGGGTGCTGGGATGCTAGACGTGTATCACCACCCCTGACTCTGAAACTTCTATCTTTTAATACAAACCACAGAATGAAATACATTTAAAATGGAGCCTGCATAAATATGCATACCTGAACATGCACACACATGGGAACATACAAAACATTTCACTGAGTGTCTGATGATCATATTTTACGCTATGTGTGATACGTTTCACTTCCTTTTCCTTCTTCGCGTCATCATCTTAGATTCCATTAGAAAAGGTGGAATCTTCTCAGTTATTCCCAGGGCTCACGGGCGGCCCTGACCCACGTTTGGAACACACTGCTCTGAGCATCCTCTCCAGCGTTGCTCTTGTGGTTCGATCCCTCGACAAGAATATGGTGGTTTTGGATATTTTCTGCAGAGGAGAAATCGATGGAACAGCCATTGCATTTCTGCCGCCTGGGAAGCCACTCCCATCAGAGAAGCCCACCTTATCCGTTAGTATACAATAGTCCCGCAGCCTCCTCAGTCTGGCTGTGCAATCCTCTCCCGGAGGGCACAACTCGATTGCCGACTGCAAACTGAAGACCCTGCCCAGAATGCAGATTCTCTCCCAGTCTGGGTGCACACTCACGGAGGCACTGTCGAGGACTTATTTTAATGTTACCTTCTCTGGGTCCCTTTCTGTGGTGGGCTGAGTCATGTTCCTCCAAATTCTCATGTTGAAGTCCTAAACCCCACCTCACACCGTACTTGGCGACAGGCCATTTCCAAGGGTAATTAAGGCAGCACAAGGCCACTAGGGAGGGCTGCAGCCCAACATGGAGGGCGTTTTTGTAAGGAGAGATTAGGGCATGGACACACAGGACAACTCTGTGCGGACACAGGGACAAGCTAAGGAGAGACATCAGAAGGAACCAGCCCTGCCCACACCAGCCACCAGAACTGTAGGGCAATAGTCATCTGTTTAGGCTGGTGAGACACTCAGGTCAAGCCGCTTTAGTGGACCCTTACACCTTTCTAGGATTTTCTAGGCATTTAGGAAGTCTCTGCCCTCCCTCTTCCCTGGATTCTCCCAGGTTCCCATAATACAACAGTCCTATCTTGAAAGGAAGAATGGAATTACTCTGCTATACCTTACTCATTTACCTGTGATTCTGAAATCCTCTAAGTTATACCCATTATGTGACGAATAATAGTTTTTCAATAAATGTCTGTTTGGTTGAACTCAAAATATAAAGCGTAAGAACAAGTATTTTGCCCTTCAGGATTGCCACAGAAATTTTTGTTGCAAAATATTTCTTGCTCTTCTTGAAAAGAGAAGTTTGAACATAAAAAAATAGTAGTGTTTAAGGAGAGGACAGTGCTGCTTTAATTAGCAAATCCTGATTTAATCACTACACTACATCCCATAAATAAATATGCACAACTTTTTTTTTTTAATGAGACACAATCTCGCTCCCAAGTTTGAGATCAGTTCAGGCTGATCCCACACGTACTATGCAGTCTAAGACAGTCTCAAATTGAGAGCAATCCTCCTGCCTTAGCCTCCCAGTTTATGTGAGATAGGGAATCAAACCCAGGGCCTTAGCCCTTGCTAGGAAGCACTCTAACCACTGGGCTACGTCTCTAGCCACAGTACGTCCAACTCTTATATGTCAATTAGAACAACTCTCTGCTACATCTGTGTGAGAATAAAGTCTTCTCAGAACTCAGGTTGGTGACATCTCAGAAGGGATGCACAGTGATTGTGAAGGTCTCCAGGGGAGTCCCATGGAGGGATTTTAGCCACATCAATGTAGGACTCAGACTTCCTGAAAAGAAAAAGCAGCAGCCTCAGGTCGACCAACAGTGGAGAAATAGAAAGGACCTGGCTATAGTTCATACTGTCTGTAGTTCTGTGCAGCACAGATTAGGGGTGTCACACTGGGCTTCCTGTAAGATGATGTCAGGGTGCACTTACTTTCCTGCCAGTCACCGTTCAGGAGAATGCATCTCTTGGAGAAATTCATAATTTCATGGAAGAGATGTGCATCAGCAGGTGTCAGAGGAAGCCAGGGCTGCCCAATCATTATCTAAACCCAGAAAGGGGAGTTGATTCCTGAAATGAATGACATTGAGCTTGTTTCCAATTCAGCTGCTCTGATTCAGTCCTAACAATGAGACACAAGGAAATCAGAGACTGATCTGTACGTTTCTGAAGAAGGGAGAGTTCAACATGCATGAATAATGTCTAAGAGTTGTCCAACTGCAGAAACAAGACCCAGGATTATAAAACTAATTTGAGATTTGTTAAGAATACAATATTAGTTATTTAATACAGCACCAATTATGTAATACTATGAATTTAATGTCTCCACTTTAACCAAAGCCACCAAAGAGACCTTGGGTTTTTTTGAAGGTCAGACTCATGACACAAACAGCGAGCCTCTAATCTCAGTGAGTCCTCTTGGAAAACATGGAGTTCACTTGTCTTAGTTACTTTTTCTCTGCTGGGACAGAATACCCAACACCTACACCTTTAGGGAGGAAAGATTTATTTAGCTCACAGTTTCAGAAGATCTCAGTCCTTTCATGGGTGGCTGGCAATGGCAGGAAGAGTCTGGGGAAGAACAGCTGCTCAAGGCACCCCAAGAGGAAGAATCAGGGGCCCCAGAAGAAGTCAGAGCAAGAGTTAACATCCTCCCGTGTCCTAGATGCAGTCAGGTGCCTTGGCCTGTAATCCACTGCATGCCTCTAATTCATTGTGCCTGCCCAGGTCCCGCCTCCGGACAATACGAGAAATCCATAGATAACCCACAACATCCACATACGTGAGGCTTTGGACAGGCACTCCAGATCCAAACCAGAGGGCCACTTCACTGTGGCTGGGAGGTCCAGGTTGTCCAGAGCCGGGCCGTTTCCACTTGGCTTTCTTTCGCTTCGCACGTTGCTTTTAGGATCATATAGCCTTCCCTCAGTCCGAGGAAACCATGGAGTTGCTACATTTGCTTACAGACCACATATTCTGCTCCTATAATAAAATATATTGGATAATAAAAAGAGAGGATGCTCTGTTGGGGGGCAGTGAGATGTGCTGGAAAGAGGGGGCACTGGAAGCCTAAGAGAGTGAAGTCAAATTCGCGCTTAGTTATTCACTAGCTGAGTTAGCCACACGTGCGGCCTTTCTGAGATGTTCCATTTTTGGTTAAGTAAGCTGAATAATGCCATCACGAGGATTAAGTGGGCTAATTCAGGGGTCTCCAAACCCCTGGCAGCAGACCAGTAGGAGTTTGGCTGTGAACTTGGAAGGACCCTGCCCGGAGAGATGAGAGGGGAGCTGGAGCAAAGCCCCGCCCCCTGGCAACTTGCTCCTATTAGGTTTCAGTGCCTCTGCAAACCCCACAGAAGTCGGAACTTCGCTCCTGCTCCCCGCCTCGCTCCCCTCCCGTTGCTTGCCAGTTCAAAGCTATCCTCTAGTGGTTTACTGAATAGCAAGTACTGCTCCCCCTCTCCTTGGGAGAATGGTCTTCAACCAAACCAATCCCTGGTATCGGTATCGTGGGCAAATGCACACAACACACGTACATCTCAGCCTACGCTATCTTCAATTTCCAATTTTCCAGCCAAGAATCTCAGCATTAAAGTGGTCTTAACAATACGACAACATCACTTCATCTCCCTAACAGACATCTCGCCCTCTCTTGTCCTATTTTTCCGTTCGTGTGTGGGTGGTACCGGGGATCAAGCGCACAGCCTTTACACTAAGCTGCATCCCCAGTCCATATTTTCACTTTAGATTTTGAGACAGCATCTCACTAAATCGCTAAGTTCCCCGGGCTGCGCTTAGCCTGCGATCTCCTGGCCTCAGCCTCCAGGAGTGCCAAGGTCACAGGCCAGCACCACAGGCTGGCTCAGGCCTCTCTTCTTTACTTCCTCCACCAGGTAGCTGCTGTCGGAACGCCTTCAGTGCCAGCTACCTCACTGCCTCCCAGGGCGGCTGTATTAGTCACCGTCCTAGCAACACAGTGAAATGCTGAAGGTAAATAACTCATAAAGAGAAAGGGCTGATTTGGGCTCACAGTTTTGGCTCCAGGCCACAGTAGCTTCACCGTATTGTTTTGAGGCTTTGTTGAGACAGCACATCATAGCAGGGAATATGTGCTGAGTTTATTGCTCACCCTATCATGAGCCAGGGAGTGAAAGAGGAAGAGAGAAGGACATCTGGCTTCTGTAGTAACCTTTGAGGACAAAGCGTCTCCAGTGACCTCAGGACATCCTACCATGACCCATCTCCTAAAGGCACATCACCTTCCAACGGCACCTCCCCCAGGACGCACCTTTAACACATGGGCCTTTGGAAGGCATTCAGCATCTAACCGAGTGCAGCTAGATTCTCCAGCTGGTCTTGTTTGCAGGAAGCCTTTCCTTAGGATGTTCCAGAAGCTATCTGCTTCCGGCTTGCATCCCTGGTTCTCATCTTGCTCTGGAGCCTGTAGAAAGACGCAAACTCCTCCCCTACTCATCGACTAGCCACCATCTCACAAGATGACTGCAACTTAGCAAATTCCTTTTCCCCCCATTTTATTGATATGTATAAGTGCAAAATTTAAGGTTTACAATGAAGTTTAGCATTTTGTGCACATACATATCTTGTCAAGGTGACAAGGACTTTCTCACTCTCCTTTTGTCCCTCTCCCTACCCACCCCTCTCTCCCTCCCTGCCCTGCCCCCTTTTCACTTTGTTTTTAGTTTCAAGTTCCATAAGAGGTGTGATCTGGGTCTCTCATATCAGAGAGACCATTCGATGTTTCACCTTCTGCTTCCGACTCACTTCACTAAGCATGATGTTCTCAAGCTTCTTCCATTTGCCTGTAAAAGCCTGTTGGACTTTATAGATGCATAGCATTCCATTATGTATAAGTACCACAGTTTGTGTATCCATTGGTCTGTTGATGGGATCAAAGACCTAGACATTAAAAGTAAAACACTGAACCTCCTAGAAGACAAATTAGGCAAATATCTAAAAGACATAGGGGTAGGCAAAGACTTCCTTGACAAGACACCAAGAGCAAAAGAAATTATCCCCATTATTAACAAATGGGAGCTTGTCAAACTAAAAAGCTTCTGCACAGCAACTTCTTCTCTGTAGGCAAAGTATCTCGCGTGTCCCTCTTTGCCCCCAGGGCAATGTATCGCACAATGGAGTGCTCTCCTGTGGCCTGCTTTGCCCCCAGGTTGCATGTAATATAGCAGTGGCAGGCGAAGCGCCTTTGGAGGCCAGGCAGGCGATGGCCACAAATGCAGTCAGTAAAGGGTCAGACCCTCTGTGACCTCGAATCTTGAGTTTGCCCTCGATTTCTTCTCATTCTGAAATAGTCTGTTCTATTTTAAGGTTAAAAAAATCACAATATCCCACCATACAAAATTCCTTCTCGTATTAAAAAATCTCTTTTTCTCCCTTCATTTTTCCTTACCAAAAATACATTCTGACACTGCCTCTTCATCCCTTTCTACTGCTCATGGGGTCCTTTCTGCCTTTTTATTTTCTTCCTTAAATTAACATTTTTTTAAAAAATCTTTTAAAAAAATCTTTAAATATGGCAAAACCATCCTATTTCTCAGTAAAATAAACACTTTGCATCTTTCATATCATTTTCTCATCAAAAACACACCTTAATTATTTTTACATTCTTTGCACATAGGATATACAGTAATTGGAATTTTAACTTTAAGTAACCTAAATTTCTAGTTAAAAAAAATAACCCAGGGCTGGAGGAATGGCACAGCAGTTAAATTGCTTGCCTAACAAGCACAAGTTCCTGTGTCCTGTTCCCCAGCACCACATAAGGCTAGGTATGGGCATGTATGCCTGTAATCCAGCACTCAGGAGGCTGAGGCAGGAGGGTTCCCTTGAGTCTAAGGCCAGTCTGGGCTAATTAGTGAATTTAGGACCAGCCGGTGGGGCTCCAAAGCAAGACATTGTCTCAAGAAAAAAAAAAAAAAAAAAACTAAAGAAAAAATTCTTGAGTTGTTTGTCACATACCAACAATTTATGAAAACACATTTCATTATAGATTAATTAGATATGATAGTTTTCTATAGAACTTAAAAAGCCAAGAATATTGAATTTATATTTAGCAATTGATATTTCCATGTTACCTAACTTAGAAATAGCTCAGACATTTTATGAATATATATTACTTAATTAAAATAACTTTAGGACTTTAAATTACATGAAAGTATAAAAAATTACCCATGTGGGGCTGGGAGTGTAGCTCAGTGCTTGGAGCACTTGCCTAGCAAGCTCAAGGCCCCAAGTTCAATTCCCTAGCACAACATAAGGTGGTTACGGTGGTGTACACCTGTAATTCCAGCACTTCGGAAGCTGAGGCAGGAGGATTGCCATATGTTCAAGGCCAGCTTGGGCTCCATAGTGAGTTCAGGCACAGCCTGGACTACAGAGTAAGACCCTGTTTCAAAAAAAAAAATTCCATTTACATTAGTTGATTTATTGATTTTTAGCATTCACATCTGAATCACTCATGAGAACCAAGATATTAAATAAGCAAGATCATTTCAAGGTATTGTTTTGTCAAAGAAAATCTTTACAGGTTAGATTTCTGAACCCATCCACAGGAAGCCACAGTGTTGCATTGCACTCTCAGTGGTATATTTTTTTTTAGGTCTAAATTATATTTTTATGGTCATAAACATTGAACACAAATATAACCATTGCCAGCCTCAATTCGGGCAAAAATAACAGTTCTGAAGATGTCTCATTTTTGTTTTACCAACACCTTAAAACCAGCTTATTTATTCAGCACTCGCTTAAGCTATGTGAACTCAAAGGATTTTAATTACTGTAATCTTAAAAATTTAATCTATGTGTGGGCTCACTTATCTGTATCCCAATATAAATAAAATCCTTCTGGTCTATCACTAGGTAGACACAACACACAACATTCCCACATGTGCAGCACATAACGTGTACACACAGACATCCTCTGCTTTTCATTTGAGAAGTTTCTTCATGAGACAGAATAATAGAATAGTATAAACGCAGTAGTTCACAAAAACAAAAATGGCCGAATCCGAACACATTTCCATTTACACGGCTACACTGTAAGAATTTCCTTCGTTCTGACAGTGTATAGACCAAATTTTCACGCAGCAGCTTAGTTTTATAAGCTTTCTTAAATTCCTTTTTCCACTTCTTCAGTCCCAGATGATTATAAGGGCTAACCAACTCCTCTATGCCTACATGACAACAGCTCTGGGTGACAAGGCGGATCTCCAGGAGGCACGGAGTAATCAAATGAACTGTGGCAAATGGAACCTCGGTCACTTGCTCCCCTCAGCTTCTCCTCTTCTTAATGCCCATTGAAATCTGGCCTAACGTTGTCAGATAGGAATTTTTTAAAAATAGAGATCTGAAATCTCATACTTTCATTTTGTGATCCTGGGAACACAGCACAGGGCCGTGCACATGCTGGGCATGCGCTCTACCCCTGAGCTACACCCCTAGACTTCTAAATTCCAACTTTTAATGTAAAAACACCTACTTAAAATCCAAGTGCAGGTACAAATTTGTGAAATGCTGTGAATTCTGTAGTTCAGTTAACAGGATTGTACCAGTGCTGATTTCCTGGCTCTGTGACTTCACCTGCCCGATAACATCAGTGGAAGTGGGTCATGAGAGTAGGGAAAGTTTTGGGCTATTTTTACTATTTCTGTGAGTCTAAAATTACTTCAAAGTAAAAAGCTAAATATGTTTCTCATCCTTGAAACAGGCTCCCCTTCGGCTAAAATATAATTTGTTATTGGTTTTTGCCTTCCAAACCCAACTCACCGGCCAGGTCATCTCCCCAGAAAACCAACTCTGGTGTTAGTCCCCAGCAGGCAGGAGGCTCATACCCAGTCATTGCAGGAGGACCACGCCCCACTCATTTAGTGCTGAAAACTATAGGGGACCAGTCACTTCCCCTAGGGCCAATTACAGATAGCAAGAGATTTCCAGGCCCTAGCACTTTTTAGCCATAGCCATACAGGACACAATCAGTGCCTTTAAGCCATGTGTGGTGGTGTACACCTGTAATTCCAACATTTGGGAAGGCTGAGACAAGGAGGATCACAAATTCAAGTCCAACCTGGGCAACGACGTAATGAGACCCTGTCTCACAATAATAATAAAAAAGGGCTGAGGTTGTAGCTCAGTGTAAAGGCCCTGAACTCCATTCCCAATATTAGAAAACAAAAGTTAAAGTTTTCTAGGTCTGCAGAAATGGCACTGCCCCTCTGAGCACCACCACGTCCTAACCCAACTGCCCATTCCACTGCTTTTCTCTTGACATCATGACGACTCACTTGCACGCACTTAATATGTGCCCAGCTCTGCCCAGAAGACCGTCCCCTTGCCAGAGAGTCTTCTTGGCTTCTCATTGCTGCTTCCAGATCATGCCCGCTCCGTATAACCTCCCAAATACTGTATGCCCTTACTGAAGTACCGCACTGAACTCCACTAATACACACAATTCATGCGTGTTAATAAAAACACTTAGAGGAAAAACACGGAAGCCTCCTGCAGAGCCTCTTGTGAGCAGGGTTCACTCGCACCTCATTGCCCTTGTGATGCTCTCAGTCCTGGTGTAGGACCACACCCGCAACGCCACCGCTGTCCTGGCCCCCCTGCAGCCTACCCTCTGTTCCTGCTGTCCTTTTCTCCCGTAGCTTTACCTCTGGCAAGACTGAGCACACCTCTGCAACTGCCTCCCGCTGGTCACCATGACCTCCCTCCCATCTTACCAACCCTCCTCGGGTGTTTTCACAGCCCTCAGCTGCTCGTGACCTCTGTCAGGTCCTGAGCCAGGGCTTCTTACCAGTCTGGGGTCTGTGTGTCACCATCCAATCACCTCCTGACCTTCCTAGTCCTCTCTGGCTGCTACACTATGCAGCACAGACCAGGCTTACAGAGAGCAAAAATTTACCACTCACAGCTATGGTGGTTGGATGCCCAAGTTCAAGGTGCTAGCAGATTTGGGGTCTGGGAAGAGCTCACTTTCTGGTTCATAGGTGGCTTCATGCTGTGATATTTAAGTAAGAAAATGCTTTGGGGTATTTTTTGTAAAAAAAAAAATGTGCTAGTTACTTTCTTGTTGCTGTGACAAAATACCCGACAGCCACAATTTAAGGGAGGAAAGATTTATTTAGCTCACAGTTTCAGAAGGCCTCACCCAGTCCATTCATGGGAAGCTGGAGATGGTAGAAGCCAGGTGAGGCAGGAAGAAGCTGCACCCTTACCTCACTTCCCGGCAGCCAAGTCAGTAGCCAATGCCTGAAATCTCTGCCCTGGTTACCTCCTATCACAACAATTTAAACCATCTTGCCAGGTCAAACCCCAATCTTCTGCCCCTTCCAACCAGCCCTACCACCCAATAAAACACAGCTCCAAATTCATGAGATTTTGGGGGACACCCAAGATCTAAACCACAGCAAACAATGATCTAATTCAAGCTCCAGTCTCTCTGTCTCTCTCTTTATGGTACTGGAGATTGAATCCAGCACCGTTTATTAATGTCTATCTTCTACTGAATCAAATTTGTATCTGTGTTGATAATTAAGCAGGCATGTCTATGTGGATCCCTTTCTGGGTACTCTGTGCCATTTTAACAATTTATGTGTCTATTCCCAGCAAATACCATATTGTCTTGATGATTGCAGCCACATTAAACTCTAACACGGGGAATGATGATTCCTTAAACTTTAGTCTTTTTTATCGTTCAAAATTACTTTGGATTTTCTGGCGTTTATCCCTTTTAATATAGATGTTAGAATTACACTATTTTCCAAAAAAATTTGTTGAGATTTTTATAGGAATCCCACAAAATACAAAGATCATTTTAGAGAGATTTCCCACCTATACCATGCTGATCTTTCAATCCATAAACATGATGTGTCTCACCAGGTGTTCAGTCTTCTTTTATTTCTTCCATCAATACTTTATAATTTTTATTATACAGACCTTATTTGCACTTTGTTACATTTAGGTCTAAAGACCTCATTTTCTTTGAATCAATGGTAAATACTATTTTAAAATTTTTTATCTTCATCTGTCTGTTGTCAGCATATAGAAATGCAGTTTTGGGGTGTTGACTTTGTATCACATGAATTTACTGGATTCATTACTGGTCTATAACTTTAACTGGTAGTTTTGCTATATTTATTTTGATTTGCTTTGTAAGAATCCTTGGTATTTTGGTATTGTCTGCAAGTAAAATTTTGGTGGTAACTCATCAGAATAACTTTGGGGTTTCAGTAGCAGTAAGAACCTGTGTGCTCAGAGGTCAGCAAACAATAGATTGAAGATGCTCCCCTATTTAGAAAGGTTAAACTTACAGTCTTTCAACTTTACAATGATGTAAAAGCAGTAAGGATTCAGTTGAAATTATAATTTGAATTCTGAAGTTTGATCCTTATTGTGGTTTGGGTTTAGAGTGTCCCCCAAAAGCCTCATGTACCTATGGATGCTGTGTACTGTTGGGAGGTGGGCCTGGCTGGAACGGGTGAATTTGGGGTTGACCTGGAAGGGAGTGTGCTGATTCTGTCCTTCCTCTTGGATTGGGTTCTATTCTGCCATGCTATGAGGAGCTCTTTCTCTGGTCCCAGCTCCACCTTGTGGTTCCACTATGTCCAGCCACCTGCCTGTGAATGGACTGTTACCTTCTGAAACTGGGAGCTAAAATAAATCTTTCATCCCTACAGTTGTAGATGTCAGGTATTCTCTAGACAGAAATTGGTGTCAGAGAAGTGGGGTCATTGCTGTAACTTTATCTGATGATGTTGTTTGAAAACCATTAGAACTGATTTACAGGAAGAGTCTAAAAGATTTGAGGATGCCAGCTGGAGAAGCTTTGCAGTACTCTGAGCCAAGCTTGATGGAAGATTCTGGTTGCAGCTCAAAAGACCAGTATACTATTAAAAGTGTGAATTGGAAAGGTCAGGGTCAAGAAGTTTCAGATGGGAAGGAGGAGTGTATTGGCAAATGCTTTAGAAATCACATATGCAGGCTGGAGGAATAGCACAGTGGTCAGTGTTTGCCTAGCAAGTGCAAAGTCCTGAGTTTGATTCCCCATCACCACATAAGCTAGGTGTGACAACTAATGCCTATAATCCCAGCATTAGGAAGGCTGAGGTTAACCTCTTCAATTTCCCCAATGTACATCTGCCCCACCACTGCCCCACCTTTGCAGTATCTCAAATTGCAAACTTTTTATATTACGTTTCTCTGCCATTTTTTCCTACCTTTCACCATAGAGTTGACTAAAAGCCATGAACGGTAGCCATGTAACAGCCTGAACTTTGGGCAGCCTTTAGATTTCCTTCCCCGGATTAAGTAGTTCACCACCCTTAATCTCAATTTAGAAAAAAGTCTCTGGACAAGACAAAATGCCAATACACTTTTTGCTAAAGCATTGCACACATGGGTGCTCGGGCCCGCTGGGCAGAACAACTGGGACCTGGAGGAGGGGGCTCGCAAATGAGGGGAACAAGAGAGACACAACGGACAGGGTACACGAGTGGGGCAATGTGGATGAAAAGAGAAGAAGAAAGAGAGATAGAAAGAAAGGAAGATGGACTCTTGTAGGGGCAAAAGACGATTTATTCAGTACGAGCTTCCTTTTATAATCCAGTTGTTTACCAAAAAACATTCAGGTTTAACAATATTTACTTATTTATGAAGGCTTAACAATGTTTTACATAAGAAGGCTTAACATACTTAAGACAGCTTTTAAGTCAGGGTCCTGCTCTATAGCCCAGGCTGGCATTGGACTCATGACAATCCTCCTGCCTTAACCCCCACCCCCACCCCCACCCCCACCCCCACCCCCGATTGCTGGGATTACAGGCGTTTGCCACCACACCCAGCCTCCTGAGTGTTGGGATTATAGGCGTGTACCACCACACCCAGCTTATGTGGTGCTGGGGAATTGAACTAGGGCACTTAACACTTAAAACTTCTTTAAAGAAAGAACTTGGCCCCAGGTGGTCAGGAATGATATGCTCCAAGGTATCCGACACATGGGGTTTTTGTTTGTTTTGAGAAATGGTCTCACTCTGTAATCCAAGCTGATCTTGAACTCATTGTGGAAGATAGGCTGGCCTCAGATGGCAATGGCAGTCTTCCTGTCTGAACCTTCCAAGTGTTGGCATCCTTCCCATGGTCCTAATTGTAAATACCTGGCTTTTTTTTTTACACTTTAAGGCATCTCAAAAGTCAACAAGGCTCCACCCTTTACCCACTCAAAGATGAAGAGACAAAAGACTTTGCTCTGAGAAGTATACGCCAGGGCTAAAGAGAAAAATGCTTGTCAAATATTGGTTGCCTGGAGTTCAACCACCTAAGAACTCAAGACCTGTATAGCATTTTTCCAAGGGGACCAGGCTACTGCTCACGCTGTTGGTGGACCTTGGTGATATCTACACAGTCCTGGCCTGAAGGGTGCAAGAGTTGTGGGTTCATAAAGGCTTTCACCCAGATTTCCAAGGAAGGCCTTGGAGGCCAGGCAGTGTGCCCCTGTGGTAGGGGCAGTAATACATGAAACTGTCAAGGAGAGGCCTAAGGTGCAGTGGAAACCCTGGAAATTTAAAAATGCCAGAAGTGCAGATCATTGGCTGAGAAAAGCTGCAGGCTGTGAGCAGATCCAGCTGAAAGGAAAAAAGATGGAGGCTGCAGCCAGCAGCAGTGCTCTAGGGGTGGGGCCACCCAAGCCCTCTGGGGTTCACATTTCGGGAGCAGTTTATCTTGCCACAGTTTAACCCCAGGTTCTGGCCATGGAGCTACAGGATTTAACAATTGCCCTGCTGGCTTAGAACTTACTTTGGTCTGATTGCTTTCTGGTTTCCTGTTCCTTATCTCTGGAATGGAGATGTTTATCCTATTTCACTGTATGTTGGAAATGCTGAACTCATTGTTTTGCACAGGAGCTGTTAGCTGAGTTTGCCTTGCATCTCAGAGGAGGCTTGGGACTTGGACTTTTTAGGAGTTCTGGAACTGTTAAGGCTTTGGCAACTCTTAGAGAAGGACTAAATGCATTTTGCATAAGGAAGTGGACATGAGTCTTTTGGGGGACAGGGGTGAAATGTTGTGGTTTAGGTTTGGAGTATTTTCCAAAAGCTCCCTGTACCTATTGATACCATTTACTGTTCAGGGGTGGGGCCTACCTGAGGCAGATGCTTGGGCTTGGCCTGGAAGGATGTGTGCTGATACTACTCTTCCTCTCGAATTTGGCTCTATTCTGCCGTGCCATAAGACAGTCTCTCTCAGGCTCTGGCTTCACCATGTGGTTCCACTATTTTCAGCCACCTGCCCATGAATTGACTGTGATCTTCTGAAAGTGTGAGCTAAAATAATCTTTCCTTTCTAATGTTGTGGATATCAGGGTATTGTGTCTCAGCAACAAGAAAGTAACTAAGACAATCCTTTTCTGGGCTAATGACAAGGAGTACAGTCCTCTCTCATGATGCTGGGCAGTGACAGGAGCCCTGGCTCCCAGATACCCACAGGACCATGGGAGAACATTGGGCGATGTACTGTGTTGCAAGCATTTTTTGGATGCTGATATTCAATAACATTTTATCATGAAATAGTTTTATGTTTGATGATTTTGCCTTACAGCACACTAATGTATATGTTCTGAGCATATTTAAGGTAGCTGAGGCTAAGATACAATGTTCAGCAGGTTAGGTGCACTAAAAACATTTGCAATTTAAAATAGTTTCAACTTATTTTTAAAATTTGTTTGTTTGTTTTGCAGTACTGGGTATTGAACCCAGGACATTCACACTGAGCTACATACCCAGTATCTTCATTTTTTGTAATTTTTAGTCAATGTCTTCCTAAATTACTGTTGTGGTTAGCATCTGGAGCGTCCCCCAAAAGTCTCGTGTATTTTAATGTTATGGATTGTCTATGGAGCCATGTAATGTTGGTGGATTGGGGTCTGGCCTGGAGGGGTGGATTGCAGTTGCTGGGATTAGGGGCATGTGAGTTAAGACTAAGGGCATGTGAGTTAAGACTAAAGGCTTGTGACTTAAGACTAAAGACGTGTAAGTTAAGACAAAAGGTGTGTAGTGGCCACACCTTCGATACCCGGATGCAGGAGAGACTAAGACTGGGACTTGGATTAGTCTCACTTGTCTGCCTGTGTGTGATGTCCTGAGAAGCTGTCTCCACCTTTCTGCCTCTGCCATGTACCGCAATTGCTGCTGGCCGCCCCTGGATGGACTGTGACCATCTGCAACTGTAAGCTAAAATAAACCTTTCCTTTCCTAAACTTGTGCATGTCAGGTATTGAGTCACAGCAACAAAAAAGTAACCGGGACAATTACCAAGGCTGAGCTTCAACTTTCAGTCTTCCTGTTTCAGCTTCCCAGACTGCTGAGACAATAGGCACATGCCACCATGTCTGACCTCATAGTGGGTTTATGGTGATGTATCACAATCATAGGCAGTATCTGTAAACAGGGAATCTCTTTTATTAAAAAGCTTGTGTTTATGATGTGGTAGCATGTTTTTTTATATTAACATAGTAAATAAATAAATAAGTTTCTGCAGTTGTCTGTTGATGACTGTAATTCTGAAATAGCCCTAGCACAAACTCTAATTCAAAGGTAGCGAGGACAACTGAGACTTCATCTGCAAGGCCAATAAGGCAGCACCCACTCTATTGTGGTTTGTTACCTGCATTCATTGTGGGAAGAAAGAAATGCTCATCTATGGTAGAAATTAGTGAAAAGAAGCAGGAAAAATTTTTTCCAATTCTAGTTCTTGGGGCTCAGAATTACTCACACCAATTTTTGGCCCATGCAGAAATACAATAGCAATGTCAAAGGGGAGAGCATGCAACACAAGAGCAGATGCCCCATGCCCTCCCAGCTGGGACAGGGGCCTCTGTGCAGGCCCACCTTCCCTGCTTCCCTAAAGACTCAGTCTCCTGAGGTCCAACTGATAATCACATTCCTTAACTGGTCCAGATGAGTCATCCATGCCCTCTTCCTGCATCCTGGGCCGTAATTAAAAATGCAAATACCAGGGTGTGCCTAGTACAGGCTGCCCTGCACACCCAGGAGAGCAAGCACGATTCACCCAGCTGATATTCTGACTGATTGGAAACAGCTGGTTGGATCAGTATGAACAGTACCAGTCTACGTGGTCGGCTTCCTATGCACAGATGCATGCATAATCAAGAATTCTAGAACTGTGGGAAACACTGCCTTGTGGAGGAACGGCATAGAAAGACAAACCCAGGCAAGAGAAGCACTGCCCCGGCTGGGAAAGGGCCATCCCAGCTAGGCAGAGAGAGCCAGGGCAAGGGCAATGCCCGTAACTCAACGACATCAGGTAGGACACTCTGGAGTGCCTCCGACTGGCCAGAAGCAGTGGCCTCAGGTCAGCCCCTAAACGCGTAGGTTTTCCAAAGAAGAGCGAGTGATTCAGGAAAGCGCGACAGGTTCGCTGTGTTTCTAGCAAAGGACACACAAGAACGGGAAGCGAAATAATAGAGAACAGATTGGCAACGAGACGGGCTGAGGGGAAGCACCAGAGGTCAGAGTTCAAGCAGCGTTTTTGGAAAGAGAATAAAGAGCTCACGTCTCAGTTCTGATTTTCACAAGCCTGAGCTATGCAACCAGACAAATATTTATGGCTCTGTTCCAGCACAGCCGAGCTCGTCATGGGAGCCATAGAGGAATGCCCCTGCGCGCCAATCTCCCGTCCACCTCCCGCCACCCTATAATTTACCTCCGCTCCGGGAGCGGGAGGGGCTGTGCTTCCCGCAGGACTCCGTGGGGCAGCCCGAGAGGCTGCGTCCTGGAGTTGGCTGTTTATGTCCGCCATCACCTCGGTTCCTGGAGAACTTGAGGCTGCGTCAGCTTGTGCTCAGGGCCGGAGGGACCGTAGAGTCTGGGGAGTGATGGCGCCGCTGAGCCTGCTGGCATCAGCAGAGGACCTGGGCACCAAGAGTTCACCCGTGCCTGCGGGCAGCCTCTCCCACCAGCAGCTTCCGAGCCCGTGAGTGTTTTCTTATCAGGAGCATCGATTCCCTCCCTGTCCGCTGGCGCCTGCAGCTGTGTAAACCTGGACCTGTGGCAATTCAGCCACCTGACTCTGGCCCGATGGGAACAGCTCACTGGGTCACTTCTGTCCAAGACCCTGTTCAAATGGCCACCGAATGATGACCCCAGAAAGCCATCCAGGATGCTGCTGTCAGCCTGCCCTGCCCACATTTTTCTGGTTATCTGTTGATTGACCTGTGACATCTATTCTGACACGATTTTTTGACAGTCTAATGCTGTGACATCCAGACACCTCCCATCCAAGAGGTAAACTGTGGTGTAGGAATGATCATTCTGTCATTTGCGGTGAAGGTGATGTAACCAGCATGACACAATTTGAGCTCTGAAAGTTAGATTTTTTGTTTCTTTTAGAGATAGAAGCTTCTTCAGGCCCCCTGAGCTCACAGCTAACGCCTTCTTGGTTCAGCAACAGATTGCAGATGTGGTGGTCCTGGGAAGCTGGCAACCAGTTTCCTTCTTCAAAGAAAGAGGGAAATAACCCTCAAGACTCAAAGTGACAAAGAACTTGGAAACAGACATTCTCTCTCTGTGTTCCCCTCCCTCTGGTTCTTGCTACAACAGACCCTTTGTACCTGTACGCAGGGAGATGGTGATCTCAGGCCAGAGGGCCCTCCAACTCCTTGTGGCTAGCTTTGAATAAATCCTTTTTCCTTTTTACCATAATAAATAGACTCCTTTGTTTTGGTGAGCAGCAAGTAAATGATTCGAAGATCAGGTCTATACGTAGCCAGCTAGAGCGACTGTAGTAGGTAGAGCTTCCCTGGCATCTGGCCACCTCTGACTTTTTCAGAAAAGTCCCATTGTGGTGCAGCACTGAAGGGAGGGGTGTGTTGCACATTTACGCTTTGCCTGGGTGGACGCTGCCCATCGCGGACTGCGTGGAGGGCTCGACACATCTTCTGTGTCCAGCTATGGTGTGAAAATTCCCTCCACTGGAAACTTCAGATCACTTCCATCAAGAGGCAATTCAGAAGAAGCAGGAAACAGTTTGAATTCAACTGAATGTGAAAAATGGATAAAGTAGTTTCCACTGCCCCAACCAAAACATCCCAAGTAGAAGAAATTAGTCTACAAAAGAGACCAGTCAAAAAATGGAATCCTTTTTTCTGAACAGCTATTATTAAGTTGAAGTGAGCTAGAAATGGGCACATGCAGTCTTGTTAGATACACACTGGGCTGAGGTCTCTACACCACGAGCTGAGATGCGTTCCATAGCCTCCTGCCTCTGTTCTTCCCTGTAGACCCACTGTTGTTCTTCTGCCTTAAACACACAGCTCTGCAGCGAGTGTTTGGGTGTCTCAGTCCAGTTTGAACTCTCTGAGGGGTCTCTGTGGCTGAATCAGGGAGACCTAAGCCCCACATCCCAGATGTCCCAAAGCGGCCTGCTGGACCCCATGAACCCTCCGAGTGGCAGGCAACCATGTCTGTGTGCTCATCCTTCCAAAGAATGTAGCCACTGCTTTCTTAGGTTCTCACAGGTGCATTACTAGATCCCCAGCTGAAGTCCACTGTCTAGAGGAAAATCCGTTATCCTTCCCAGGCATGCAGCCCATCCTCAGGGCTGGATGTCTTTCCACTGCCTCTGTTTTCCTTGTATCCTATGAATCCAATGAGAATATAGGGAAAAAAAAACACACCTCAGTTTCTCCTACACACTCCCTCAACAATCAACACAGAAGACATCTGTGGCTAAATGTTTTGTCTCCAACGCCAGGCAAGCCATTGACTCTCTGGCAGATACCACCTGGGCATCCTTTAATTCAGTCTGTTCTAACACTACCTCCCTGAATGCGGCACCAGATGACACTGGCTGAGGGCTCGGTTCCCAAGACTCCCACCATAGACCCAATCCCAAACACTGGGTTGCTTTACTTGAGTTTCTGACTGACCTGCTGTTAACTGGGGTCTCCACCACATGCTCCTTGGGTTTTATCTGTTGCTAAAGAGACTCGCAGGACTCAGAGAAACACAGCTGTCACCGAGTGTACAGGTGAAGGGCCAGATGGAAGAGACAGATAGGGTAAGATATGGGACAAAGGATGGGTTGGAGCACCCACTCATTCAGCTACCCAGAAGCCGATGCCAACCCGTCTTCTGAGTTCTCACGGAGGCTTCATTAAGTAGGCAAGTTTGCTTACATCGCTGGACACTGATGACCAACTGCCATCAGCCTCTCTCCTTCCTGGAGCCCACTTCCGATTCTGCTTTGGTTTTTCCTGTGACCAGTTCTGAACCTGTCTTGGGGCTGCCGGGCATTAATCAACTCATTAGCACACAAAAGGCATGTAGCGTTTTTGAAGAGTCCAAGAATATTAGCAGTTGTGTGCCAGGAATCAGGGACAAAGCGCACATGTAGGATATTGACACACGCACCAGACCAGCGACTCCAAAGCGCTGGTAAATCTTGGAATACGTCAGTGTTCACGTTCTCCTAGTGCACGTGGCAGACCTTTCGGCATGTTCATACAGCCTGCGTCCTCCCGCACTCTCTCCAGCGTGACTCCTTTGGAGTTCTGACTAGGCTTGGAGAGAACAGGCTTTTTGGGGTCCCACTTCATCCTTCATCACCATTCTCCTCGGCTGTGATTGCACATGTCATGGCATTGAGATCACATGTTCCCGAGATGTTAATTTCTCTAGATTTGTTTTTTTCCTTTGTGTCCCAAGGCCATACAGCAGGCCTGTACAAACCTGGGTAGGATAAGTGAGTCTTTCTGAGTAGTAACTCATCAATAATCAACAATTAATTTAATAGCTAAAACATTTCTTTCCTTTGGAAGTCCCAGATTATTTAATCTTAACTTCTTACCAAAGCTGTATGTGAACCAACCAGCAGACTTCAGGGAGCCTAGCTGAGTCTCAGGGTGGGGAATCCAGGCGCAGTTACAACTTTTCTGTACTGTTTGGGAGTATGACCATGGTAGTAGCTGACAAATTCCTCTGGCTGAGCAGGTAACAAGTTACCACTGACAGTTTGGATTGCTGGGGCTGGAGATATAGCACAACGGTTAGAACAATTGCCTGGCGAGTGCAAGGACGTGAGTTTGATTCTCTGTCACCACATAAGCCAGGCATGTGGGCACAATTCAATTTCCCAGTTCTCAGAAGGCCGAGGCAGGAGGATTTCTGTGAGTTCAAGATCAGCCTGAGTTTAGGACTAGCTTAGACTGGAGAGTAAGACCTTGTCTTAAGAAGAAAAAAAAAAATAAGCAAAATCAGAAAACAATTTAGGCTGCCGATAAAGGAGTTCCTAGGGTGAATTATAAGCAATGTGTTATTTGGAGCGGGTCAGGGTGGCTAATTCTGACTTTTCTTGAATACTGTCTAGTATATTTACATTTCCCTACTTAGCTTGTTATTTTTGGTACTTAAGGTAGCTGTCTTCTAAGATGCTCCCCTATTCTTCATGAGTTTCTCCTCCTAATTTTGATGCCTTTGGAGAGTCCCTCCCAATATTGTGCCAGAGTGAGGCTAAGTCTGTTAGCTCGCCATATAGTAATGGCACTAAGAGAAAGTATGGCTTCTGGTGCTGGTTCTTTATCTCTCTCTTGAATCACTCCTTCTGGGGGATTCTGGCTACCGTTTTGAGAAGCCCTGTGAGTCGGCTTGCTCCAAGAGAAACTGGGTCTCCAACTATTTAAGTATTACTGAGGAACAGATGCCTGTGGGCAACATATGTGTAACTCCAGCCCCAGTCAAGCCCTAGGATGAGACCACAGCCCCACCTGCAGCTTCACTGCAGCTTCATGAGCGACTTGAAGCCAAAAGATCTACGTAAGCCACACAGGGTTTTCTGACCTCAGAGACTGTGTGGGTCTTCAGGAATTTGTTATGTAATCATACTGAATCAATGCAGCGCCTATGAAAAGAAGTACAGTCTTTCGTGCTTATTTGCAGTTATAAAGTATCAAAACTCCTTGAGATTGCTATTCTTGTGTGTGAGTATATGGTACTGGGGATTGAACCTAGGAGCTTTGCACTGAGCTATGTCTCTAGCAGATTTAAAAATGTTTGATTATTATTTATTTACTTATTTATTTATGTATTTATTTATTTATTGAGACAGCGTCTCGTTCTGCAGCCCAGGCTGGTCCTGAACTCACTATGGAGCCCAGGCTGGTCTTGGACTCACAGCAATCCTCCCGTCTCAGCTTCCTGAGTGCTGGGATTATAGGTGTGTGCCACCACACCTGGCTGATGTGGTGCTGGGGGAATTAAACTCAGGTACATAGCACTTGCCTAAGCACTTGCTCGGCAAGTTCTTTAACCACTGAGCCATTCCTCCAACCCATCTAGCAAATTTTAATTTTTTTATTTTGAGACAAGTTCTCAGTTATCATAGTTGCAAAATAGCTCAGGTTGGACTCTAATTTTGAGCCTCCTGCCTCAGCCTCTCAGAGTGCTGGGATTATAATCCTATGCCGCTACGGCCAGGTCAAGAAGACTGGCGTAACTAAGTCCATATTCCGTGAAGCAGGTACCATTAGAACACAGAGCTGCAGAACTTCAGCATTGATGGAACATTTTCTTGCAAATTTCTTTCCACTTTTATTAATAATGAGCAAGAGGAAAAGTCTTTCTTAAAGTTTCATGGCAACCTAAGTCTGTGTGGCTGGTTGCTATTACTCATTAAACTGTATTTCCAAAAAAAAAAAAAAAAATCCAAAGATGAGGGTGGGCAGGAAATATCTGCTGAAGATCATGACGTGGAGGCCCTGGAGTGCAAAGCCCCTGGCCACAGCGTCTTGCATTAACTCAAAACATTCACTACTCAAGCGTGATAGTTTGTTGATCGAGGGATTTGGGTTAACGCTGAGATTTTCCTGTAGAGAACAGACCTATGGCTGGGGCTGTATATCTAGGTCTTGGAGGGTTTTTGTTACAACTCATACTCGAGAATGCAAAATGAGCCAGGAAAAGCTTATTGCAGCTGAAACCCATAAAACAGCCTTAGCGTGAGAAAGAAATTTAAAGCAAAATGAAATAGCTGAAGGCTTACCCCTTCCCTCACCCACCAAGACTATATTCTCAGAGAGAATTGATGTCTGTCTTGAATTACATGAGCATACACAATGGCAGCTTGTAGCGTATGGATCTATAGTGTACAGAAAATACAGATCATTATTCAGAGTGAGAAGCTCTTCTTTATTTTTTCATTCAGTTTTTCCCATAGCACTGAAGTTGGAACGATCCTGAAAGACCACAGATGGGGGCCCATTTGATGTGAAAAGACAATAAAACGGAATGCTTCCTAAGAGACACCCAGTGCTCCGTATTTTCTGAGTCAACTCATATAATCTTCCCAATATTTTCGTATGAAACCAGAAGAAAGCAGCTCACAAAATTATTAGCGAGGAAAGTAAAAGAAGTATATAACACATAAGAAAAAGTTGGTATTTACTAAAAATGTGCCAAGTCTTACTCTAACTACCTAAAAAACCTTCTTTTAAGTTTGACAGCCTTCTGTGAAGAGGCTGTTCTCACTACCCACACTTCATGTACGTAGAAGCCAAGGCACAGGAAGCTTACTGTCTTTTAAAAGGTCATAAAGAATGTTTGCAAGCTTAGATTTAAATTCAGGATACTTTTTCACAGAAATAGGCATTGACATTGTCATTTGGCATGTAAGGCCTAACTACTGTTTTGTAGATTTGAAAACTTAATAAAATTCAAACAAAAGCTTGTTTTAGGGGGAGTTTAAACACAAGCTCAAAAGTTCACCCAGAAAACTAAATATAGAAAACTAGCTTAGAAATTCTAAAAAAAGAACAAATGATGAAGGTCACTTTTCCTTGCCAATTTTAACAGATATGATAATATATACAAAAATTAAAACAGTATGGTACTTGTATTTGGACAAACAAATGGTGGAACAGAATAAGGCAGTCGAGGATCTGATATACATGGTGTTATTCAACAACTCAGGACCACGTCATGTAAATGGAAACCTCTGTCTCACTATCAGAAGAGCCAGCTACAGAGAGTTATGCACTACTTCCATATCCTACACCAAAACGGATCACAGTGACTTAATTTCTTAAAAACACAAAACTATGAAAAAGCACTGATACAAGCTTTCAGGGTGTAGAACTTCCCAAGACTAACAGGAAAGGCAAAAATCACAAACAGAAGATGGCTAGATTTGTTTCCGTAATTATGTCTTCCATGTAATGAACTACGACAGCATCAAGACAAGTTGTAATATATGCAGCAAAGAATTGGAAACATGAACGCACAATTTGCAAATCTGAAAAAGGTCACCACCAGAAGGGAGAAGAAGAAGACCATCCCAAAGGAGAAATTACCAAAAGGAGAAAAGCAAAGCTAATGACTATGCGCGACGTCTGTCATGGACTAGTGGCCAGACGCATGCCGAAGCAGAGGCACTGTCTCTACTGTTACTCTCTGAATCTCACTCTGCCTTTCTGTCTCTTTTCTCTTGATCCAGCAGACGAAGAAAGTTTAAAAAGAATGCTGACACTGTGTTGGGGGGCTAGGTAGAGAAAGGCCCTTACATGTCTTTGCAATTGTAAAACTAATGTTTACTCCATGTAGAGTATGCTAAGTAAGAAAACCGTGGTTTCTTCCTTCCAACCCTACATCTAAAGCTCATTGGTGGTGCCCAAGCCTGAGTCCAGCCCAGAACGTGTGCATTGTCCAATGAGGGCCTCCAGAGCAAAGAACAGCCACCCGACCCTCCCTGATAGTCCCCACCTGGTGTAAAACAACCAGTGAGTGCCCGGAGAACAGCTGTAGGATGAGCAGCACAAGGATGTGACACTTCGGTGACCACAGACCACTGGTGAGGGTGGCCACGAGCGTGGCTACAAGCGCCAGCCCCTGCCCTCTTCCTCCTTAGCACCCACTCCAGGCAACCTGGGTGAACGAAAGGGAGGTTATGGTGCAACAAAGTCCTCATGTCGCCCTTTAAGGAGAGCCCAGTGACCCAGCTAGTAATTCAAAGAACTTGGTCTCTGTATATAACCTTAACCTGGCAAGAGAGAGGATCTGAGGGCACCAATGTTTCCAGGTTTGGTAAAAGCAGCATCTACTTCAAGGGGCTGCATTCACGTGTGGGAAGTGCTGGGATGGTGCCTGGAAGGTAACAGCTTAGTGGATAGTGGTTCTAGTGGTTGTGATGGATGCACCTGTGGGGACTACTGCTCCTCTCCTGAAGGATGTTGTTGGGAAGGTGGCAGCTATGGCAGTTATAGAGTCTCATGAGGTTCCTCTTGGGGAAGTGGTGAAGAGAGTCAGGCCAAAGCTTGCTACAAAACTCACTCCATTGGCAGCCTGGGCTAAGGCTCTTGCTCTTTCAGCCGTTGCTTCTGTATCTTTGAAACACAATGAGGGATGATTGTAAGGCTTAACCACACGGTAAATACCAGCCATGCACCCACTTTTGACATGAGCAGGTGAATGAGTTTGGACAGTGCATTAGTCATGGTTCCCCAGGGAAACAGTGGGAGGATGGTGGGGAGTTTGGGTGAGGGGTGGGGAGAGAGACTGAGACAGAAAGAATAAATTTCTCTCTTATCTATCTGCCTATTTGTCTATCTGTCATCATCATCAGTCTGTCCTATCTATCACCTGTCTGTCTATCTAGACTTTAAGGACTTAGATAATAGACTTGTGGCCAACAGTCCAAAATTTGTGGGCATCCTGGCACAAGCTGAAGCCTCAGTGCTTGGATTTCCACAGGCTAGCTGGCTAGGTACTTAGGGAAGGGTTCTATGCTGCAATCTTGACACAGAATTTGTTTTTTTCTTTCCGGGAATTCAGCTTGGGACCTGGGATGTAGCTCAGTGGCAGAACTCTTGATTAGCCTGTGTAAGGTCCTTGGTTCAATCCCCAGCACTGCAAAAAAAAATAAATAAATAGATAAAATTAATTAAAAATAAGATAAAATAGAAATAAAGCACATACAATGGCACTCTCTTATAATCCCAGGACTCTGCAAGTCCAAGGCAAGAGGATTACTTAGTTTGAGCCCAGCTTGGGCAACTTAGTGACTTAGCAGTAGGCTATCTCAAAGTTAAGAAAAAAAATGTAAGAGCTGGGGATAAGACTGGAGGAATGGTTCAGTACCTAGCAAGTACTAAGTCAAGAGCTAAGTATCCAAGTTTGATGCCCCAGCACCACATAAGTCAGTGCATGCCTGTAATCCCAGCACTCAGAAGGCCGAGGCAGGAGAACTGCCGTTAAGTCCAAGGCCAGTCTGGGTTCCATAGTGAGTTCAGGACAAGCCTGAGACACTCTCAAAAAAAAAAAAAAAAAAAAAAAAAAAAAAAAAAAAAAAAAAAAAAAAAAAAAAAAAAAAAAAAAAAAAAAAAAAAAAAAAAAAAAAAAAAAAAAACGAAAAGAAAGAAAGAAAGAAAGAAATAGTAAAAGAAAGAAAGAAGAAAGAAAAACAGAGCTGGGTATGTCTCTCAGTGCAAAGCCCTTGGGTTCCATCTCTAGTATTACAAGAATATAAATAAATAGTATATTAATATTAATTAAAGGAAATCTCATAATTTTCTCTTGTTATGGCTTGGAGCTGGAATGTCCCCCCAGAGCCTCATGTGTTAAGATATTGTAGATTTCATGTGCTCTTATATGGAGTGGCCTGGTCAGGAGGGATGGACCGTAGGTGTGTGACAGACCATGGGCCTGTGATGGATGACCAGTGCGTGGCGCACTACTGGGTGTGTGGACTGGAAGGATACATGCTCTTGCCCTGGCTTCTCCTGTGAGCTTCTGCTTCTTCCTCATGCGATCCTGCGAGCAGCTGCTCTGTGCCAGATCCTTCTTGGCATTGTCAGTCACCTGTGAATGGAATGAGGCCCTCTAAAACTGTGAGCCAAACCAACCTTTCCTCCCTTGAGCTGTAGATGGCAGGTATTCTGACCCAGGAATGAGAAAGTAATTTAGCTCCTAAGGCCATCAGCTGGTTGCCCAGGGCCAACCATGCCACCGAGGGTTGTCTGTATTAGTCAAAGTCTAATGATTATAAGTGATATAATGCTGTCTCAGCACGGTCTTAGCCAATGTTTGGCCTAACAACTGGACGTCATGACCCACTCTAGCTGACACACAAAATCGACTACCATATATCTTTTTCAAGCCTCAATTTCCCAAGTGCCAGATGGCATTGACCATATATCGGTAATCATACTATTTCTTGTAACAAGATTTTCTCCACCAGTGTCCTTGGTGGTCCCAGAGGGTCTTGGTACTTGGAATGCAACAGTGAGCCCCTTTGGGAGGTGAGTAGAAAGGCACATGCTGGTGACGGAAAAACCAAAGGCTGCTGGCTGAGGGCTAAGAGGATGGTACATCGGGTGCTGCCCAGGACTCAGCATTCTGCAGGTGCTCAATGTGAGGAGGACCTGCCTTCCTTTCCTCCCACGGCCATGATGTAACATATCCGATAATCTTCCTTACCTTCCCAGAAGTTACGCTACTGCCTTGCTGGCAGAGATCACTTTCGAACAAGTGTGGGTTGTTCCAGGGACCCCGCATGCAGGACTCAAGGGTGACCCTTTCCTGGGGAGGTGGTGAAAGAAGAGCCCTGGCTGCCTTAGGGGCTTAAGACAAATTGCGTCATTTCTTAAGGTAGGTAGCTGGAATCTAGGAGGAGCAAATGATTTTGTAAAAGTCACTGGGGAGAGAAAGGGTCCCCTCACTAGCCCCATATGAAAATAGTTTTAAATATTATTGATATATTTACTCTCCATTGTTGTCACAACCAATCTACACAGATAGTCTAAAATAATCAATATTATTCTGTAACTAAAGATATAAGGATAAAAACACACGGACCATGATGGTTTCTATTTTACTATGTAGGTGCTCAGGCACAATGACCCTCTGTGACAAAGTCCCCAGCACAGCCACGGGACAGGAAGGGTCTGAAATGTAGAGCAATAATTCACAAGGGTAGAGTCAGCAGTGGGGTGAGGACCCAACAAGGGGGTGCAGCCTCTGAGCATCAGGCGTGGTGTGGGGAGGCCACCTCACACCCTTGGGTACTGAAGGACCTGTGGAGGAAGCTGGAGTTGTGGGTGGCAGTGTCGGACTGCCTTTTACAAGAGTGGACTTTGAATGTAGTAGCACAAACCCAGGACTCTAGAGGGCTGAGGCAGGAGGATTGCAAGTTCAGGACCAGACTCAGCAAATTAATGACTTAGGAAGACCCTGTCTCAAAATAAAACATAAAAGGCTGGGGATGTAGCATAGGGTGAAGACCCTGGGATTCAACCTCCAGTACCAGAAAAATAAAAACAACAGTGGCCCAGGGCCTAGAAGCCTCCATCTCACCTCCTCCCTCCCTCCGGGTTCCTACAAGCTCCTCGGTTGGCCCAGCCCTTGACCGCTTCCGTTCACTTTGACTTCAACGCTCCTCAGATCTTGAGCACACAGATAGATGTTGCTTGTTCAATATGACACCACGTAGGGGCAAGAAATTTGCCTCTTACTTGCCTGACTTTGGTCCCCTCTAGACCTCTGGTCACACTGGTTTCAGTCAAAGGCCAGTATTTCTGTTGAAGGGCTTGTTTGTTGTTGTTGTTTGTTTTGCTTTGCTTTGTTTTCCCAATGGAACTCTGTCGCTTTTCTGCCGGTTGGAAGGGAAGTGTGCCTCCATGCGAAGGCTGCTGGAAGCTGGCAACCCTCCTGTTAGTCTGGAATTTTCCTCCCAGGCTTCTGGCTAAAGCCCAGAGGAGGTGGAGTTCATCCTAACAAGGACAGGCAAGGGCCTGCCAGCGGCTCCTCTAGCTCATGGGAGCCTGTCTTCTCCTGCCTGGGTCCAGCCTCTTCTGAATTGTAGATTCTTTTACATAGCAGAGCCCACAGCCAGGGCCAAATCCTATGTGAGCAAAACTCAGCTTGAATCAGCTTGAGCAGAATTCCTATGCTCCTCTAGTCAGGAAGCGGGGGGAGAGGCCACTCGGGCTGCTCGCCGGGAAGGTCCTCTGCTCAGCCCTCCCTGGTCTCACTTCCCACTTGCAGGTTGTGTTGGGGATGTGGCTTCAGTACATCCAGCACCGCTGAGAACCGAGGCTGTGGCCTTTCTCTCCAGTGCCATATTGGAAAGTCCCAACCATCTCAGTCACACATTGTGTATCTATGTGGCTCAGGTAACTGAGATGCCAACATGGCCATGAGACACATGGAGAACACAGTGTGACAGTTCCCAAAGGCTTGCCCTCTGCATAGTGGAGCAGAACTGTCCCCAGACATGTGGTCAGTGACCGGGAGTTCGTTCCTCAAGCTGTCATTCTGCCTGATGACCTTCCTTTAAGTCCACGTGTGCTACTCGTACACATAAGCTGTGCATCAGATAAGCAGCTTCTCTTCCTGGCCCAATGCTTCTCAGTGCTGTGTCAAGCCCAGAGCATTCAGATTGAGCTGTGTCCTAGCTCACTGATTTTGAGACAGGGTCTTACTAAATGGCTGTGCTGCTAAGTTACCCATGCTAGTCTCGAACTTGCGATCCTTCTACCTCAGACTCCCGGAGTGCTGGGATTACAAGACTGTGCCATCAGCTGCCAGTCATTTTTTACTACTCATTTGCCTCTAGGGGAACCTCCGTGGTCTCACCAATAACAGATGCTTTCCCACCCAGCCCACTAGTCCCACCTCTGTGACATCTCCCCTGGGGCTGGTCTTACTGGCCCTGCCCTCCTATCTCCACTGCTTCGGTGCCAGGTACTCTTGTTTGTGCCAGGACTCTGTGTCAAGGGGCCCAGGCCAATATGGAGTCATGAAAATTGCTTTCGTGCTCAGTGGAGGGATTAAAAAGCTGGCAAAATCAACTTCCACTCGTGGAGCTGAATTGCTGAGGTGAGCGGACTCTGTAAGACACTCCATAACAAAGCCCCCTTGAAGACTGGAAATCCAATAAAGCCGCTAATTCAGAATAGGATCTATATTTCAAGGTTAAAAGAACCAAGTTCACTTAACAAGTCTCTACTCTGTCTATGACCCACAAGTGTTTTCGAGGGGTTTTCAAGTGCCATTGACACAAATGCTTTGTAACTATAATATAAGCAAAGACAAGTGCTGGGGCTTGGCTAGTCTGAAAGCTCCCTCCTGTCTGGAAGGCTGGTCTCCTGATCTAAGGATTAGGTATCTCAGGACTGAGGCTTGTCCCGGCAATTCTGATCCTGCTGTAAAGAACATCTGATTAAGGTTTTACATTTTTTGATTCAGGATGTTGTAACAAAGCACCTCAAGCTGGGCAGATTAAGTAAGAGAAATTTATTTTTTGTTTAGTTCTAGAGGTTGGAAATCTGAGGTCAAGATATGAGCAGACTCTAAAGACCCCATCTCCAAATGCTGGCACCTTCTGAGGTCCTGGGGCTAAGATTGGAGCAGATGAGTTTGTAAAGGACACAATTTGGCCACAAAAGATATCCATCAATAGTAACCTTTCCCACTGGGGTCCTCAAGGATGAAGAGCTCTGAGTTACCCAGGGGAGATTAAGAGCCCCACACTTCCAGAGTCTACACTGGACCTGCCACAGAGGGTTAGTTCCAGGGGGGTTGTGTCATGACAAAATCCCTGGGGAGCTCTGGCTCAGTCAACATGGGCTGATGTTGGAGAAACTCTTCTTTTAACACTGCTTGCCTGGCCAGAGCCAGTTATCAAAATTGTTCAGAATGCATGAAAAAATATTTCTGTAGGAAAAAAAAACTACTAAGAGACTGGGGGGGGGGGGGAGTTAACAGTAGATGGGGACATTTCACTCTATTTTTAGGACCTGGAAAAAAAAAACCCAGCAGCACTGCAGGAGGAGAAGGCGCCACAAGCTGCAGCCCCAAGTGGCCAGCAGGCTGCAGTGGAGGGAGGGAGGCTGTGTTGGGCCCAGCGGTGCATACCAGGCAGGGCCGAATGTGGGGAGGGGGGCACTTCAGGAGCTGCAGCTTCTACCACCCGACTCTCCCAGCTCCTGCCTACAGTTTCAGGTGTCAGACTGAGGGATGCGGGGAAACCTGACGCAAGCCATCAGTAATGAAGGCAGAGTGTAAACACATCCCTGGAACTCACGTGCTGGAAGAAATGGATCAATATGCATTTAGATGAAATGACATACTTGGAACCACCACAAAGGTGACAGGATGTAAAGGAACAAGAGCACACTCCCAAATTCATACGTTGAGGGTATTGGGAGGTGAGACCTTTGGCAGGTAACGAGATTTCGATGGAGTGATGAGGGACGGGACCCCATGGTGGCGTTGGTGGGTTTCCATGCAGAGACGTGAGTTAGCGTGCTTGCTCTGCCTTGGGACGCAGCAGCAAGGACCACTGGTCCTGGTCTCCGAAACAGTCAGCCAAATAAATCTTTATTTCCGATCAACTGCCAGTCTGTGGTTGCTATTATTTGGATCTCAGTTGTCCTCAAGGGTGCAGCTGCCCCAGGCTTGTTCCTGAGCCTGTCACCCTATTCGGAGGCGGTGGAACCTTTAAGAGGTGGGGCCTGACGGGGGTCTGAGGGCATGTCCCGGAAGGGGACTGCCGGGTTGGGAGGACATGCCCTGAAACGGGACTTCTGTGGCCCCGCCTCCCGTCTTCCTCTTCCATTCTCTGGCCCTGAAATGATCAGTTTGCAATGTGCTCACCTGATCATGGACAGGAATCTCTAAACCCATGAGCCCAAGTGAACTTTTTCTCTTTAACGCTAATTGTGTCTGGTATCTGGTATAGTGACAGAGTGCAGACCAGCCGTTTCAGCAAGAGGGATGGATTAGATAGTGAGGGCCTGGCTGTCTTCCCGGGCCCTGTTCCACGACAGTTGTGTCAGCAGGAATGTTTGAGATGCTTTTGGTAAATAAGGCTCTTGGTCACACATACAGTTTCCCCTACCAGTACCTGTATAATTTGTTTACTTAAAAATATACTGTATTTGGTGAGTTAATGGTGACTGATTGGCTTTTGACACTTACTTCTTTGGTAATGAGGTCGGTTTGTGCCCCTTCTCCTTGAATTCGGCTGGCCTGTGGGAGCTTTGGCCACTACAACATGAGATGCTTAACTCTGTGCTGGTTCAGGGTCCTGGCAGGGTGCACTTTGGGCAGCTAAGATGCCTGGGAGAGGTCCTCCTCCCTTGCCAGAGGACCCATGTTGGCATAAGAAGTAGAAACACCCAGTGAGGCCAGTGTCTGTTCCAGCAGAGGGCACAGTCACTCACATCGCTGTGGGGAACAGTGGGTGCCAAGCGCTGTGGATGGGGAGTCATGTCATGTGCTGTTTGGTGGCAGGTGCAGTCTCTGGTTCAGACCTGGTCTTCCTACCTCTCCTGGGAGGGATTCATGACACTTGTCAGGGACTACACAATGATGCTTTCCATTTAGGTTCCAACGTATTGGGCTCATTCAACCTCTGTTTTTTGCCTCCAAAAATGGGCCAGTCGGTCAGTTCCCTTCTACACCGTGAGAAATGAAAAGGCTTTTCATTTTCAGATTTGTTGGGCTAAATAAAAAACTACTAGCGTTTGAGTGAAATATTAAGAATTGTATGTCTATTTCAAAAATAGTGGCTGATCACTAGCTCTTTGTTCTGCTAACTCCCTGGTTCTTCTGCCCCTGAGAATGCTAGGCAGGTTTATTTCCATTGTTTGGTGTTTCAGTATTCGGCAGCTTGTTTTTGCAGGCTTTACACTGGACCTATGCCAGAGAAGTGCTGAAGTTAGACCAATGAATATTCTCCAGACATCCACGTGGTCAGGTGATACCCAACAAGACTGTAACCTCTGGAGAATCAGGGGAGGGATCTGATCACTAGGGTATAGATACTATGTTGCACCACTCTCAATGAGTCTGTCCAGGGCAGATACCTGTTCTTGGCAGATGGATATTAAAGCCTCACCTCGCTGTTCTCTGAGTCTCTGCATCCATCCTTTGGTTATTTGGATGCATGCGCTTGTTTTCACACTCCCCCGTGGGCTTCCTTCCCCACACTGAGGTCTGAGTAGACAGTCAGCTGTCGAAACGTCATTGCCTGTGTGAATCTGACCTCGCTCCTTCTGCAGAATGAGGCCGCTGTCTCGTTGCCTCTTCCCAAACTGGCAGTGTGCCCTTTGCAGTCTCCACCCATTGGTGTGTCCCTGGCACCAGACCACGCCCACTGAGAGGAAGCGGGAAACTTCTACTTACCTTTGCAGCTCTACTCCCTGTAGTATTAGGCATGCAGAAACTCCAAAAACCTGATCGTGGATCAATTCCCTAACTGAAAAATGCTTTTATCGGTACATAGCACATAGGCACACACACACATACTGCATTAGTTACAAAAAGTAACAAAAGATGTCACTGTGACTAAATGCCGAACATGTACGATTTAGGGGAGGAAGAGTTTATTTTAGCCCACAGTTTCAGAAGGTCACAGTCCACTCATGGATGGTCAGCAACAACTGAAGCACATGGCAGAGGTGGAGGTGGAGGCAGCTCTCATGGCATTGCAAACAGGAAGCCAGGTCAAGTCTCTGACGGAAGGAAGAAAGTGGCATGCATCCTTCCAGGTCCTGTTCTAGTGATCCACCCCTTCTGGGTCCAGCCTCAGTGTTTGTCCCTTCTAGGTTTAAGCCTCCACTCTACACCTTTAATCTAACCCACACATCTGTAATCTACAATATGCCACATGCCTGTTTTCATTCACACACCTGTAATCTACCACACACCCATTTTCCAGACCCAGCCCCAATCTCCTAACAGCGTATGGTTCTACAGATAATCCATAACATCCGAATACTTTTGGGGGATATTCCGAGTACAAACCACAATACACACACATACATTATTTGCGATATTGTGAAAATACTTATTTTATTTTGTGCATGTGTATGTGTGGGACTGAGGACTGAATCCAGAGCATTCACACTGAGTTATATTCTCACCCCATTATGTATTTATTTATGTATTTATTTTTGAGACAAGGTCTCTCTTTGCAGCACCCAATGGTCCTGAACTCACTTTGAAGCCCAGGCTGGCCTTGGACTCACTGCAATCCTCCTGTCTCAGCCTCCCGAGTGCTGGGATTACAGGCATGTGTCACCATGCGTAGCTTATGTGGTGCTGGGGAATCGAACTTGGGTACTCAGCGCTTGACTTAGCGCTTGGTAGGCAACTGCTTTAACTGCTGAGTCATTCTTCCAGCCCCTATTTTAATTTTGATACAGGGTCTTGTTTAGTTGCAAAATTGCCAAGGCTGGGCTTGAACTTTTGATCCTGTTATCTCAGTCTCCCAGAGTGATAGGATTATAAGCCTTCACTTCTAGGTCCCTCTTTATTTTCTTATTTTTTTAATTTTTAGACAGTTTCACTGAATTACCTAGGCAGAGTGCAAACTTTCAATCCTCCCTGCCTCGGCCTCCCACGTAGCTGGGTTTACAGGCTTGAATTCTTGTGCTCAGTTTAGCATCCTGTTTTCCCCACCCCTTTCTCATGATGGATTTTAGTTTTCTTCTACCACAAGAAAAATGCATCTTGACCCCACAGGCCATAACCAAAGGCCACTGCATCTAATAAAATTCTTTCCTTGGTTTTTTTACAAAACTAAAGATGAAAAGACAAATAGCACCTAATCTTAAGAAATGATGTTTTCTCTTGAATTACTGTGTATTTTTAAAAGGTACCACTATTGCAGTGGGGTCAGGGAAAAAGTGTTTATATTTCAAGTTGTAGGAGTGTCTGTTGACTTTGCTGAACGCACTGGGATTTACTGTTACTGTTGTAGTAGAAATGGACACGGTGATAAACATCTTTTTTTTCACATTTGGGGGCTTTTTGTGGGAACTTTTACTGCCTACAATAGTTAAAGCTATAGTGCCAAAGCACCATGGAACTTTCTGCATGAGAATGTAGTGCATTTTGTGGAGAAAATTTGTACATTAGAGACGTTTAGTTCAGGCCTGAGTTATATTTAGTGCTGTTGGCCATGAGTTCAATGGTAATGAGTCAAAGATAAGATTCATTTAAAAAGTGGAAGAGGGAATTCACCAATCCTCATGTGAGACTGCTCCAGGAAAAGCTAAAATCCATCTGTAGTGCATGATGCAACTATAGCCAGCAGCTTCCCCAACCCAAAAGAGCCTCCACCACCACCAAACTCAAAAACAGTGAGGCAGAAGAAGCCAAAGAAATTGACAGTGATGTGACCCGGGTGGGGAACATGTTGAGCCATTCTTGAGGAGTACTGGCTGGGATGCATGTTTCAAAAAACAGCACAGTATGACAAATGTTAACTAGCTAGCAAGCAGATCTGCAGGCCAAAAGGCAGAAGGGGAACTGCAGAAACCTCTGTAGAGGGTTCTGCAGGAGAATCTTTATTTTGGAAGAGCACATTGTCAATGTTGAGGAGAGTCACTTATTTTTACAAGGACCTTCACAAACAAACTTACATTATAAATGGCATTTCTGTTAATGGAAATACAATAAACACCAGTGTGATTCTTTCTTCAAGGTTTGGTAGACTTGCCCAGTGAAGCAATCTGGCCTGACAATTTTTTTTCTTAGAGAAAAACTTAGCTTTAAGATTTTTCAATTGAAGTACACAGGCATGTAGTTTTTCAAAAACAGCTATAAAGAATATCAGCTTGCTGTGTCCGTTCCCTCAGTTCTTGTTCCCTCAAAGCAACTCTTTCAACATTCTTACTCTGAGCTTTTGATACCTTCATATATCTGACCAAAAAAATGCTAACATTGTCGGGTCTTTATTTTTCAGCTTTAAAAATTCTCCAACAGCCAAAGACATGGTGGTACATGCAACCCAAGCTACTCAGGAGGTGACGGTAGGAGGATGGGGCCAGCATGAACAATTTAGCAGAAGCCTGTTTTGAGATAAAATATGAAAAGGTGGGATTGCAGCTCAGTGGTACAGCACTTGACGGCATGTGTGAGGCCCTGGGTTGGAGTCCCAGTACATACATGCACATACAAAAAAAGGCTTTGTTGTTACTGTTGTTGTTAGCTCAGCAATCATTGTTCCCATTATAGTTGCACATCATGGAATATCTGATGATGATAATAGCGATAGTGGTTGCTATGGTTTCGATCTGGGATGTCTTCCAACAGCTTTATGTATTTGGATGTAGTAGGATACCTATGGAACCATGTGCTGTTAAGAGGTGGTACCTGGTCGGAAGGGGCAGAACAATCGGGCTTGACCCGGAAGGGGCAGGTTACTGGCACAGAACCTGGAAATTTCCACTTCCCCTCACTCACTCTGCTTCCTGTCTACCATTCTGTGAAGAGCCCTCCTACTGTCTTAGTTACTTTTTCGTTACTGTGACTCAATACCCAACACCCACAAACTTAGGAAAGGAATGGTTTATTTTAGCTCACAGTCTCGAAGGTCACAGTCCATTCAGGGGTGGCCGGCAACAATTGAAGTACATGGCAGAGACAGAGGTGGAGGCAGCTTCCCCGGACAAACAGGAAGGCAAGCTGAGGCTAGTTGAAACTCGTCCCCGGCCTCCAGGAAGGCAGGTGCAGCTTATGTATCCTTTCAGGTCTCCACCCAGTAACCAGTCCCTCCTGCATCCAGGTGTGGCCACTACACACCGTTAATCCTAACTTAATTGTAATCCACCCCTCCAGACCAGACCCCAATCCACCAACATCAAATGGTTCCATTAAAATACATGAGACTTTTGGGGGACACTCCAGATCCTAACCACAACACCTACTATGCCTCCACCATGTGCTTGGCCAATCACTGATGAATAGACTGAGACCTTCTGAAACCGTGAGCCAAAACAAATATTTCCTCCCAAACACTGAGTGTTTCTTTTATGGTAATGCAGAAGTAACTAACACGGAAATTTGTGCCAGAGAAGTGAGGCTATTTCTGTGATTCTACCTGACGACATGATACAGAAGCTTTGGAACTGCCTTGTGGGAAGAGTTTGGGAAGGCATGAGATTGCCAGCCAAAGCCGCCTAAGAATGCTGTAAGCTGAGTTCGGTGGGAGATTTTGGTTGGAGCTCAAAAGACCAGAATGTTGATATAAGTGTGGATTGTAAAGGCCAAGCTCAATAAGTTTCAGATAGGAAGGAGGACTTTATTGGCAATTGGTCTAGAAACCATGCATGCTCTGCTCTGGCAAAAAGCGTGCCATCATTTTGCTCTTGTTCAGACAGTTTGGTTGAAACTGAGGTTAAGGGCAGTGGACTACTTAATCTGGTGGAGGAAATTTCAAGATAGCTCAATATTCAGACATCACCTTGATACCATTTGTGGCTTTTAGCTTCTCAGCTCTACACTGAGAAGCAGGAGAAAATGGCAAAAGAGCACATGGTTGTTCAGGAGATATGCATTAAAAAGAAGCCAAGCACTTGAATCAGGATTATAAAAAAGATTCCTTGAGGACATCTCAAAAAATCAGCAAGACCTCACTCTTTTAATGATTCAAGGGCAGAAAGGCAAAAGGCCTTGTTCTGAGACTAGTAACCCAGAGCATCCTGTAGGGCCACAGAGAGAAGTGTTTGTTGGAGTTCAGCCGTCTAAAAACTCAGAGGCCTTGACTTCAGTTTTCAAGGGGGCCAGACTGCTGCTCAAGCCAGTGGCAGATCTTGGCATCATCCACACGGTGCTGGTTTCACAGGCATGCAAACCGCAAGAGTGGTGAGGTCATGGAGGCTTCCACACTTATTTCAGAAGAAGGTCTTTGATGCCAGGTAGCGTGCCCAGAAAACACAGTACGTGGTGCTGTGAAGGGGAACGTACAGGTGCAGTGGAGAAGCCAGAAACATGGATCATCTGCAGAGAAAGGCCGTAAGCTTTAAGGGAAGCCAGCCAAAAGAGAAGCTGTGGAGGTTATAGCCAGAGGCAACGCTGCAGAGACGGGGCCACCCAAGCCCTTTGGAGCTCACATCTCACCATACTTCACCCTAGGTGCTGGACACAGAACTACAGGATTTAACTCTTGCCCTGCTGGGTCCATGACTTATTTTGGTCCAATTGCTTTATATCCTCTTATTCCTCCCTTTCGGAATGGGAATGTTTATTCTCTGATGTTTTATGTTGGAAATGTTTAACTTTTCTTTGATTTTCATAAGGCCTCACAACTAAGAGTTTGATTTGAGTCTCAGAGGAGACATTGGACTTGGACTACTTTTTTAGCAGTGCTGGAACTGTTAAGACTGTGGCAACTCCTAGTTAGAGAAGGACTGAATGCATTTTGCATAAGGAGGTGGACATGAGTCTTTTGGGGGCCAGGATCGGAATGTTATAATTTGAAACTGGAATAGCCCCCAAAGCCTTACAAGGATTAATGGGCTACATATGAAACCAAGTGCTGTTAAGGATGTGAGGCCTGATTGGAAGGGTAGAATACTGGGTGTGAGAAGGTACAAGTTATTGGGACAGGAGCTGGAGGGGTAGCTCTGACCTTCCTCCCTTACATGGCTTTCTATTTGCATGCTCTGAACAGCTTTCCTGCTACGATTCTGCCATGTATTTCCATCTATGAATAGACTGAGACCTTCTGCAACTGTGAGCTAAAATAGATATTCCCCCCCATAAACTGTGGATGTCTTGCATTTCTGTCACAGCAATGAAAAAGTAACTAAGACAGTGGTGTCAGTGATGACTGTTAACACTCACATGGTATTCCAGAAAAAGTTCCGAAGACTTTAATTTTTCACAAAACTATTATTAAAATCTTTATTTTACACATGAGGTCTAGAGAAGTCAAGTGACTTGCCCCAGTTAAGTCAGCCTTGAAGCGGCAAAACTAAAATTAAGCCCCAAATAATTCTGGATCCATATTATGTACTCTTGATCACTATCTGATTTAGTTTGAATTCTTACAAAAGGCAGAATTTACAGAAATTATAACAAGAACGGTCAATTTGGAAGGCTTGCAAGTCTGAGGACAGAAATAGCCCAAGATGGTGGCCTGCATGTGCAAGAGCTGGAGAGTCCAATGGCTGTTCAGCTGTGAGGTAGAACATCCATCCAGAATTGCAGGACAGTGGTGACAATCTGCTACAGATCTCATCTGCTCAAAGAACAACGGTGAAGACTGGAGCAGTGACTGAAGACTGATGACGGTAGACAAGCACAAGTTGTTACTGGAGCAATTCTGTGATGAAGATCTGTGGCGTCTGTAGACAAGTGTGAAGGTGAGGGCCTTCCTAGAGGAACAAAGTTGTAACAGTCTTTCTCCTTCCTTCCTTGCATACAGCTTGAGTTCCCAGTTGGGCCTCCCACATCAGGGTGGGTGTTCTTCCTTCATTTGCTGGCCCACAAATCACTCATGCTCTAGTCCAGGCTGGTCCCTAACTGCGTGATGTAGGAGTGGTTCCTGATTGCCTCAAGCTGACATAATCTCTCCAATGGTCATACTGTCCTTCCTACATTTGTGTTATAGTTTGAATCTGGAATGTCCCCAAAAAAACTCATGTATTTGGACATTGTTGAATAATTATGGAACTTTAAACTGTTAAGAGGTGAGGTCTGGTTGGGAGGGGTGGAATATCAGGGCTTAATCCAGAAGGGGTGGATCGCCAGGGCATGTCCAGAAGAGACATATGCCAACTCTGTCCTTCCTTATGCTCTTGGCTTCCCGCCTGCCATGTCATGAACAGCTTTCCCTCCTCGTGGGCCTCTACAGTGTACTTCCATTATTGCCAGCTGCCCACAAATGGACTGAGACATTCTGAAACTTTCTTAAGTCATGGATGTCAGGTATTGTGTCCTGGTAATGAAAAAGTAACTAAGACAACATCTGAGCAATTTCATGTATTTTTTCATGAGTCATAACAATCTTCTATTGTTTGCTTGTTTTTTTAACACTCAATCCATATTAGTTTCTCATTCTACTTCAGTTGTGAGTTCTCCCCATGTGTGCAAACATAGTACCACAGTGTCTTCTTTTTGGACATATGGCTGGAAGATCAAACGGGTCATCTGCACGCTGGCTTCCATGGTGCCTTTAGTTACCCTCTACTAAGGGATATGTGCTAGATTCCCTTTACTGTCACAGAATGCCTGAGAGAATCACCTTTAAGGTGTGGTAAACTGAGCCAAAGCTTTCACCGGTCCAAGCCAAGGAAAGACACAGAGGAGTAGAAGACAACAAACCTTGTAAGGTGACAGGCACACACAGGCTGTGACAGGCTTTTCATCTCTAGTTTGCAAGTCCCTCCCCGTGTTTCCCCATTGGCTAGGTACAGCAAAAGTCACAATTTGCCTGAATAGAAATCGAAGAGGTTTCTTTTATCCAAATAAGGGAAAAAGCAGTTTTGTCAGTGCAAGATTGGTCCAGGGTCTGATAAACCAGTGTTCACCTATTACAATAATTTAAATTAATTTTGATCATTTGACCTCTGTATGACTAAATTAATGAGAAAAGACTAAACATTTCAGCATCAGATCATGTGTGAAATGGAAATTTGGCCAAATACAAACTCCCTCAAGAGCATCAACCTCAGAGGCACGCAGAAAAACTTAAAGGATGCTTATGTAATATTCATAGAGCAACACAAAAAAATTCTCTTAGCTAGACATGGTGGTGCATGGCTATAATCCTAGCTACTGAGGAGACTGAAGCAGGAAGATCACAAATTTGAGGCCAGCCTGGGCATATTAGCAAGCTCTTATTTAAAAATAAAAAAGTTAATAAATAGAAAATTTTAAAAAGGGCTACAGATGTAGCTCAATGCAAGGCCTAGTACAAAAGAAAGAAAGAAAGAAAGAAAGAAAGAAAGAAAGACAGACAGAAAGAAAGAAAACAGATTATGATGGCCAATTTAAAAAATTCTCTTAAGAAAGTAAATTACATAAGTGTATTTTGGGCTGGATAAAAGAGATTTTCAAGCCAACGTCTCTCCTCTCTCTCTCTTTCTCTCTCTTTTTTTTTCTCTCTCTCTCTCCCCCTTACCCCTCCAAGTCCATTTCATAAGCTGAAATTGCAAGGAGGCACCCTAGCGAGTATCCATGAAAGGTAAGTTCCAGGATACGGGGCAAGACAGCAGCGTAAACCGAGAGGCCCCATCAGGGTCTCTGTGAAGGAAGAGAGTATTTAGTCTGCATCACAAAACTGATGTTGTACCAGGCTTTCAGTTTTCTTAATTCAATAAAAGATTTTATACTTTCAAGTAACAATAAAACTCCAGGTCTCTAACTTTTATTCTTATTATAACCAGGTGGAAGCTGTAGATCTCTCTGATATTCATCATAGACATAACACTGGACATCTGGTTAATCTCTTAGGTAGATTCATAAATCTTCTGGTTTTTCATATAAGAAAAGTAATGAAATAAATTGAACCCAGTTACATATTTTTATGTTTGACCTTTTTAAACTTTTAGTTCCAAAATTTATAGGTGCTTTTAAAGAGGTAAAATTAACATCTCGAGAAGCTGAAGTTTTAGTGTTAGAGAACTCAGTGTTAAAAACAAAATAAAAAACAGCATGTGGCTTTGGCAAATGATTTTTTTTTCTTGATTTAGTCCTCTGAGAAATCAACTGTAGTTGGGAAGAGGAGTTATGTGTGCCCTGCATTGCATCTGGCAGAATTTGATATCCCACTATGGGGCTGCCATATTGGGCATCCACCCTTATTTTTAAATCGTGGAAAAAATTAAAAGAGAGTATCATCAATTTCAATCCCTCCACCTCTGTGCTGGGGTTCAAAACCAGGATCTTACACGTGTTCCTGAAGCATTGTATCACTGACCTATAGACCAAGAAGTAGAGACAACTGGAGCCCCTTCAACTACAGAGATTTTCTGTTTTCTGCTGTGGGTCTCTATTACAAAATGTCACTTGTCACCCCCATAAAGATTTCAGCCAGAAATGATGATACTTTCTCCTCACCAATCAAACAAAGGAATCCTCTCCAGCTCTCCTTACCTCCACATGAGCTCCACAACACATCCTCTCGCTCATAGTTTTTAACTCCCTTTAGGTTTTGACATCCCTTAAAATCAGCAGGAGGAGGATTACAGTGAGTCCAAGGCCAGCCTGCGCTACATGGTGAGCTCAGAACCAGCCTGGGCTACAGAGTGAGACCCTGTCTCAAAAAAAAAAAAAAGAAAGAAAGAAAGAAAGAAAGAAAGAAAGGGAAAGAAAAGAAATCAGTACTCTCTCAGTTGTGCACACTGATGTTTTTCTTGTTGCTTTACGGGATGTAGGAACACATGCATCAAAGGAAAATGATGCTAAGAACCTTAAACTTCATTTACTTTGATTTGGAAAGGTAACATCTTTTCTTGTCACCTTTTATTTCCATATGGCAAGGGTATTAACTGTTTCATAGCAAAAGGTTTGATTTTTCTCTCAGATTTGCGTGGGTGACTCATGGTTTTATGATGACAAATGATTCTACTTAACTGCAAGATGTTTCTCCAAATACTTAATCAAAAAGACTGTACTAGAGATTGAAGCATCCAGTGCTACACCTACTGAGATTCTCTTGCTAAGCCCATCTACTTCTTCACACCTATGAAGATGCCAAAACCCAGACGGCAATACCGAAAGCCGCGAGGGTGCGGAGCAGTAACAACGCTCCGACGTCGTTGTGGGAATGCAAAGGCGTCCAGCCGCTTGGGAAGAGCTTTGGCAACTTACCAAATTAAATGAGCTCCTTCTGTAAGTTCCAAAGCCAAGCTCATTGGAGTTGAGAATTCGTGTCCACACAGAAAACAACACCTGAGTGCTTGCTGCAGCTTTATGCCCAATTGTCCTAAAGTGGAAGCAACCAAGTTGTCTTTTGGAAGGTAAATGGATAACCACATCCAGATGAGGGAATATTATTCTTCATTAGAAAGACATGAGTTTTCAAGTTGTGAAATCACACAGAGGAAACTTAAATGCTTATTTCTAAGTAAGAGAACCCAATCTGAAAATGGTGTGATTCCAACTGCATTCTTCCCTCAGGATCCATGGGGTAAGGTCCTCCAGAAAACCAACATCTGGGGTGCTCAAGTCTTTTATTATAAAATGAACTAGTATTTGAATATGACCTACACAATACTCTTTTAAACCTTAAGCCATCTGTAGATTGTTTAATAACCTAATATAATGTAAATGGTATACACAATATAGCTAATATAATGTAAGTGGTATACACAAGACAGTTGTTATCATGTTGCTCTAGTAGGTAGAACAGGAAGGAGGCCATCTTTTGGAAGTATTTTTGACTTGCAGTTGGTAAAAATCTCACTTGAAGAACTTGTGAACATGGAGGGCAACTGTGTCCCGGCCCGTGGGACCATCAACGAGGGCTCTAGGAAATAAGGGAGAGGGGGACAAGAGGCGCGAAGAATGGACAGGCTTTCTGATCAAGTCTCGTTTATTGCAGGTTAGGACGACGTTTATAAGGAGAATAGTATGGGGGAGGTAATCTGTGTAAGCACAATTGCTATGGTCACCAAACCGCAAGACGTCCTGGTTTCTTATCTGCTATTCTATGCTAAAACATTTAACAGAATGCTCCAGAAAAAGAAAGGCAAAGGTCACATTAGTTTAAGCAGACAGTCCTTGGAGAAACTGGGCGTTTCAGAGTGACAGGGTGTTGGCTGCTCTCTCTTCAGCAGCACTGAGTATGGTAGACTTGAGCCAAGATGGAGTTGCATATGTCCCAGGTTTGGGGCCTCTAATACAGATGGCTCCAAACAGGTCCCCCTTTGCTGTTTTTAAAGAAAGGCCAAAGCCTTTGCGGCTGTGGCGCAGATAGACTGTGCCTGTCTTAGGTGACCCTTCACAAGCATGAGACTTACCCGTCACTGGTGCATTAATGCCTTGCATTAGTGTCCTGTCTTAGGTCGGTCTTTGCCTTGAAGGATTCTTACCCGTCGTTGACTACCAGTCTCTGCAAACGGGGTATGAGACCTTAAATCTGGGCAAGGGGGTCATTGGTAGAATCAGCTACTCATTAGACCAGCCCTGATCCGCAAGCTCCAGATGACGGTAATGAATTTGCAAAGGTTTGGCTTGGATTGCGTCTACCTGTTGTTTTACAAAATTAGTCAACTTTTTGAAAGCCCAGGGTCCGAAGGACGGAAGAAGTATTAAGCCTACAAAAGGGCCTAGCAAAGAGGGCAAAAGAGTGGTTAGCCAAGGGGAAGTTGCAAACCAGGACTGAAACCAGCTTTGTTCTTGTTCTCTCTGCCTGTGCCTTTTTTCAAGGCCTTCTCTGACTTTGGCCATAGAATCTTTGACCACCCCAGAGTGGTCTATATAAAAACAACACTCTTCTTTTAAAGCAGCAGAGACCTCCCTGCTGCAGGAGCAGCAGGTCTAAGCCTCTGCGGTTTTGAAGAACCACCTCCACCAATGAAGAAAGGGATTTTTGTAAGTGGATAATGCCGGTTTCTAAATGTTCAATGTCGTCATCAATGGACAGACGAAGGTCTGAATAATGCTTGTTGGAAAGAACAAGAGAGGTTATTCTCGTTCCCGCCCCAGCGGCCCCAAGGCCCAACAAGACTGAGAGTGTGAGGGCAGTGACAGGTTCTCGTTTGGTCCTTAACAGGCCTTGGTCATCTTTTGGGTCCCACGCCTGGGAGAATTGTTCCCCTGTATAGTAAATTAAACGAGGGATTAATTGAACCAAAACACAAAATGACGTGTTGCCATTGTTAAGAAGGGCAGCATGGGCACAAGGTGTTAGGCCATCACTGCAGGCCCACCAGGTGTGGGGGGGGGGGGGGGAAGGGGCAGACTTAACAAAATCTTTAAGAGCAGCCCCTATTCCTGCGCAATAACGAATATAGTCAGAAATGGTTTTATTTGACCTGTGGGGGCGGAGAGCCGCCTGGCAAGCAGGGTTGGCATTTTCAAAGGCTAGATGTTTTATAAAATCAGAATCGGCCTCACTCTCCCCAAAACGGTGGGATGCTGTTTCAACAAGATGACTGATAAAGTCACTATAAGGTTCATCAGGGCCCTGTCGGATGGAGGACAAGGACGCAGTGGGGGCCCCTTTAGGAGGAAGTTTACGCCATGCTTTAAGGGCGGCATTTTGAACTTGAGAAAGAAGTCCATAAGAAAATTCCTTTTGCTCATCATTTGTATCATGGGGGGGGGGGGGCTCCCCTTTGAGTTTATGTACGGTCCATTCCTCAGTGTCTTCGCCTTCTCTACTTCGTTGAGCTACCTCCCGACAATTGATATTGTATGCAGATTTCCATAACATATAATCTCCCCCAGAAAGGGTCGCATGGGCTAGCTGATGCCAATCATTGGGAGTAAGCCTAAGGTCTCCTAAGGTCTCTAGGATAGAGTGTGAAGGGGGCCACAGGGCCGTAGGCACAAAGCAGATTTTACCTCTTTAACCGTTTTAAAACCTAAACGGGCATAAGATCGAGTGACCTCTGCATCTTCACCGTCGCTTTGTACATCTGTAATCGGGAAGAGATCGACAAAGAGGGAGGGGGACCGGGGGCTACGGGCTTTGGGCTTTTGTCCAGTCTTTTTTGAAATATTGAAATTGCTAGGAGCAGAGGCAGGATTGTCAGAAAAGGTGGGATAAGGGATTCTGGAAAAGTGTTCTAAATCTAACGACTGAAGTTGTTTAAGAAGATCATTATGCTCCTTTTTTAGTTGGGCGAAGGTGCGTAGGTCTTGAATTTTTTTGTGTTGCTCTATGAATATTACATAAGCATCCCGTTTGGTTTGCGCAGTTATCGCGTCTATATTAGAAGAAGTCGGGCTGGGAACACCAGGTATTGTTAAAGCGGGAGCTGAGGGGTTGGGAGAAACAGGTTCGAAAACTGGTGGGGGAAGGTTGTGAGGAGGCGGACCCCCAGTGAAGGCCAATCGGGATTACAATAGCATAGCGGGCTGCCTCTTCCTCCAGGCCTGCCTCCTCCTCAGGGGTCAGTTGATCACTATCCTCACACACCTCCGAATGAAATATCTTTAAAGGGGGATAAATGGGTGCGGACCCTAATTGATCCCTTTTTAATTCCTCATCATTTTGGGATTTCTTTGGTGTGTGTGTGGGGGGGGGGGGGGGAAATCCTCCTCAGTATCAGATGGCATTTTGATAGAAATCTCATCCGAAATAGGGGGAAAATTAGAAGCAGAGGCAAGGGATAATTGACTCTTTAATTCTCTCTGAAGGAACCCTTCTCCCTGGGAAATGATTTTTTGAGCCTCAGGTTGAAATGATTTGATAGTCAAAATTTCATCTATCAAATTCCAATAGGAAAAGGCAGGGACAGGGACCTTTTCAGGCCCCAAACACCTACAAAAATCATGTAAAGCATCTCCTGCCCTCTTCCATTTTTTTCCTTAATTGTCCCTTCTTGAGGAAACCAAGGACAAACATCGTGTAAAAACTGAAAGAAAGGAACTAAATCCGTTTTTCGTACCCTTGCTCCTCGTGTCTTGAGAGCGTCTTTAAGACCACAAATGAATTTCTCCTGAACGCTAATCTCTTGTCCCATAGTGCGCCGTTTCACTTACCCCAGTCAGTCTCAGCTGTGAACACTGCGGCGACTCCAATGCAGACCTTCACTCACGAGCAGCGGTCTACTGGCGGCGGTCCAGATGAGCGGCTGGCCAGCCCTTCACGAAGCGGCGTTCCTCACGTTCTCCCCCGTGCCTCGAGCCCCACGTTGGGCGCCAAGTCGGCCCGGCCCGCCGGGCAGGTCAACGGGAACCTAGAGGAGGGGGCGTGCGAATGAGGGAGACAAGAGAGACACAAAGGAATGGGGACAAGACAGGCTTTCTGACCAAGTCTCCTTTATTGCAGGTTAGGACAACGTTTATAAGGAGAAGAGTATGGGGGAGGTAATTTGCATAAGCACGATTGCTATGGTCACCAAACCGCAAGACGTCCTGGTTTCTTATCTGCTATTCTATGCTAAAACATTGAAAAAGAATGCCCCAGAAAAAGAAAGGCAAAGGTCGCATTAGTTTAAGCAGACAGTCCTTGGAGAAACCGGGCGTTTCAGAGTGACAGGGTGGGCTGCTGTCTTGTCAGCAGCACCGAGTATGGTAGACTTGAGCCAAGATGGAGTTGCTTATGTCCCAGGCCTGGGGCCTCTAATACAGGTGGCTCCCAACACAACTGTATCTGAGTCTAGAAAAGGCCAAACGACAAAGCCTGTGAGCAGAGCAGCGGCTGGCAAGGGGTCTGCTGAGGGCAGGAGGAACAGCCACATTTTCAGGGCAGTGAAACGACTCTGTATGACACAACAATGGCAGAACGTGTCCCTACATTTTTGTCTACACCTATGAAATGCACGACAGCAAGAGGGGGCCCTTGTGAAAACTGTCCAGTGTTCTGTTCCAAGTATTATTCATCTTTTCTTATCACAACCCATAGATTTTTACCTCTTTTATTGAAAACAAAATTATTCCTCTTTTGGACCTTTCTCTCCTCATTCTTCATCAGCTCTGGTTTTACCCTTTTAATAACTAGCACCTTTGGCAAACTTCAAAAACCGACTGGTGATGTCCTAAGTGGGCACCATTTTCATGGATTGCGTGTTTAATTTGGTCTCAGCAAGCCTGGAAGCAAAAAAGGAGCATCCGATGCAAACAGGACCTAGAAGAAGCAAACTTAGTTGGTGAAGCTTTGCTTGTGCTATGGGATGGAATTTTCCATTTGAAAAACTTCAGTTGAACACGGATGAAGAGCCATCCTGTGGGTGAGCGCCTCTCACGGCAGCCCCGGGCCCAGGTGCTCAGAGAGGGCGCTTTTTGTTTTCCAAAAATAGTTCTTTTTATTTGTATCACGGTAAATAGTACTAAAGGGATTACCCTGTCCAAACAGGGCACAGAGGCATGGAGGGCAGGGAACAAAAGAACTTTACTAACAACCTTCCAAGGTGAGTGAGTATCCTTTCCTTAAACGGATGACAGGCGTCCAGAAATATGGCAGGTAGGGGGTTTTAGCCCTAGCTCACAGGTTCCTCCCTCTGTCTTTCTTATTCGAGGAGTTCACTGTCTGCCCAGATGAAATCTAAGTGTGTGTGTTGGGGGGCGCCACACGAAGCAGAAAAGATACGCGTAAGTCAGACTGATTCTGGCCGAGCTGGTTGACATCCGGCAGCAGCGCTCCTTTCTAGTGGGACATCGGCTGCCATTCTACAGTGTCCAATGAAAGCGCACCCTGCTTCCCCTCGCGGTATGCATTTGCGACACGCAGTAAGGACCCTGAACTCCGGAAGCCGTGCGTGTGCGTATCACATTCAAATCACTTCTGCTTCTTTTCCCCCTTGGCGCCCTCCCGTCTCCTCCCTCCCTGAATCCTTTTCCTCTCTAGAAGGTAACCTCCAGAAAGGAGCAATTTAGAAATTGAAAGAAGTTTTTTAAAGGACTTTTAAAACTTTAAAAACTCCCTCCCTCCTCTAAGATTGTGCTTCCATTAAGCTTTAGCAAGCACAGGAAAAGGAGTGGAAGCCCATCCATCCCCAAAGGGCCCGTGAGGGGGTGGCTGCGTCGCTCCTGTGGTCCTTGTTCCCTTGGTTTCTGGTCCCCAGCTCCGGAGGGTGTTTCTAAATGATTATCTTAACCCTAACTTCCCCGATACTGGTTTCTGTGTGCCAAAGGGCAGTGGGATTGTTTTTAAATAGTTCTCCTTCCTGCAGAAGGTAACTGCTTCTGGCTATGGTGATAAGGTTCAGGACCTGTGCAAAGTCCCAACCATGGGGTCGGAAAGTCCTCAGGTCTCAAATCTCTCTCTCTCTCTCTCTCTCTCTCTCTCTCTCTCTCTCTCTCTCTCACTCTCTCTCTCTCTCACTCTCACTGTTATCTAACATCACTTTTTATGTTTCTCTTTTATCTATTTATGCATTGAATTTCTCAATTTAGAGAAACCATGCAATATTTAACCTTCTGTGTTGATTTATTTTCCTAAACATAATGGTCTCACAGCGTGTTCATTTCCCTATAAATGAGTCAAATTTATCTTTCTTTATGGCAGAGCAGTATTCCATTGTGTAAACATGCCACATCTTTATCCATTCATCTGCAGAAGAGGATGTTCTTCTGAGGTGCACCCCTTCGTGCCCAATCCGACCACTCATTTTCCCCACCCAGACTGTCCTAAGTCCTGCCGCCTTTCTTCAGGAGGTGCCCACACTTGTCTCCCTCATCCACTTCTCATCCTCTCTCGGGACACTGGGGGCTTCCCCACAGCACCGCCGCCTTCCCCTAGTGGGCCCCAGGGCCTGTCCTCCAGGCCTTAGTGACCTCTCAGCCCCAGGTCAGAGAAGATCCACTTCCCCAACACCCCTCTCCCCCTTACTGTGAGGCAGAAAGTTAGACATTAGCAGCCTGGAGTCAGGTGGCCCGGCTGGATGAAAAGCAAGTAAGTTGTAATTATTCCCCTTTACTTTCTTAATTACTGGCCACAGATAAGACCCACACAAGCTTGTGGTTTCAAAACTTAGTTCAAGAGAAGGTAATTTCTGAGCATGGTGATAAGGTTCCGGGCCTGAGCAAAGTCCAAACCATGGGCGAGGAGCTGGAAAGTCCTCAAAGTCTCAAACAAAATGGGAAGCAGCCGTTTAGTAAGAAGAGACCTACTGTCGTTCTGGTGCTTGCCTGCCTTTGCTCATGAAGTTGTTTCTCAATCTCTCTCTCTAAAATATATCACTGGCAAAAAAGAGCTCTTTCTCTCCCTGTCTCTCTCTCTCTCAAAAATGCCATTTTGCAGTAACAGAGCCTACCTATAATTTACACAATGAACCATGTATATTAACTGAATTCTTTCATGAAGGACACGAAAAATCCAGGTGTGCCACAGGTTCTTTGTGGTATAGTCTTAGGACTAGGCTTCCTGGTGACCTTACCCCTCAGGGTCCTCTTCAGGCTGGCCACTCACTCTTTGGCAGAGCTCAATCCAGGAAGCTCCCCAGCTGTCTCCAGCTCTGAGACCTGCAGAGGGCTGAGCACACAGCTAGTGCAGGAAACGGAGGGCGTGGGCTTGAGGGATGGAGGAGCAAGGGCACCACTGTATGTAAGACAAGGATCCCTCCACTGCCCACAGGTGACAGTGCCGGGCGTGTGAGGAGGCCACAGCTCTGCCACACCATCATGTTGGATGGCTTAGTAGACAGATCCAGTTGATGGTGTGGATTCTCTTTTAAAAATTTTTTTTTGCCTGCACAATAAATATGTCTCCTTTTTAGGCTTCCTGATTTTCATCTGGAGATTTCCTGTTCTTCATAGAAAAAGTCTTAGTGGGAGTATAAGTAAGAATGCTCTGCCCTCCATGCTCAGAAATCAATGGGCTCAAAGTAAACACGTATTAAAACATTCTGTGGCACCCCACTGATATACACAATTTTTATGGTTTTGAATGTCAGTGTGAAGATATAACTTTTTTTGATTATTTAAGCTAATCTTTGCTGTGTCCCCATAATGTTTTGTTGCCAGCAATTCTACCTGAAGATTGAAGTAGTTAATGTCATTTATGTCTTATTTTTCAGTGACCTTACATAAATTTATAAATATTATAAGTGGTATTATACAGACTATCATTTAGAAATTTTCCAGGATGACTTTGAAAACTGGAGCATTAGAATTTTAAAAACTTACTTTTATGTCTAAATTGTTCTTTTGGGGAAGTTGTTGAAAAGATATAAATTTTAAAAGGAAAAATAAATAATCATAACCAAAGAAATTAATGAATTTTCTCTAGCAGAGCCTTTTTCTTATGGTCTTAGGCCTGGCAAAGGGTGGACATTTGCATAAATGTGGCCAACCAGCCCCTCCTCTGAGATTTTGCTTCCAGTGGCTTAAGGTGAATAGAGGAAAAGGAGGCGAAGTCCATCCGTTCCACCAGGGAGCGTGAGGAGGTGGCTGAGTCGTTCCTGTTGGCCCTCTTCCCCTTGGTTTCTGACCTCCAGTTTTCCAGTGGGTGTTTCCAAATAATTACCTTAACCCTAATGTGGCTGAAAACTAGTTTCTATGTGCCAAAGGGAAACAGGAGCCACGGGTAAAACACTCCATGCTCAGCTCCCATTTGCTGTGAACACACGTGTCCTCTTCCCACTCGGCAGGGAGGTCCTGGTGCTCCATCTCCTATCAACTCAGTATACATAGAAGAAAGGCAAATGAGAAATCCAACAATTGTCCCAGTGGGTCACATTGAATGAAACAGGATAAGCTTTCACGTGTTGCAAAGAGCAGACACTTGGGGACACCCTAGACTTGTGTTCATTTTTCCCATGGAATATCTTCAAGGACAAGGGACACAGTTGTTACTTGTGTGCTAAAGAAAGTAGGCCATTCTAGAGTAGCACAAAGGCCTTTGACATACGTGCCTGACAGTTTGAGAGCTTGAAGAGAATCCTGTTGTTGCCTCTTGCTCTGTGCCAAATCCCACGTACCAATGGCTCCCGGAAACTCTTCCAGGCTAAACACTAACTCCACCACAAGAAGCGCCATGAAGTTGCTGCCTTCGGTTAGTGGATATGGACTTCACTTGAATCGGGCACCTGGCCTGGGAGTGGGAGGTGAGACAGGAGACAGGCTGAGGAAGCCCTTCACACTGGAGGCTGAGGACTGAGTGCTTCCATGACCACTTGGCTAAAGCGGTTCCGTGTCCTGCTGCTGGCTGCCGTTGACCTGCCCGTGTTGGGGCTGGTAGGATGTTGGGGTTATGCAAGTTGTGTGTGGAACTGCAAAGGCCCTGTCCCATCTCAGGGCCCCTCCCCTCGAGCCCACCCTTCCTGAGTGAGCGCCTCTGGCACGATCTGCATCCCTTCTCAGCTTTGCAAGGCTAAGTGCTCACCGCTCACGTGTAAGTTGTGAGTAGATGGAAATGATGTGAGGAAAGTCAAAGGCATTTACCACTGTCTCGTTAGGGGTCATAGTGTGGTGAGCATGAGCCTGTAATGTGACAATTATTTTTCCATTTTGTACATACACGAGCACTAGCTGGTCTAAATGCTGCTCTATACCTCTATGGTAATAGAACTCCAAAAGCCTCTCTCAAATATAAGCATGTATTCTTTTGTCACCCTCTTGGCCACTAGCCCTTGTCAGCCTTCGCATATATGTTAGTCAGTTTTACCTGGTGGGATTGTTCTAGCAATGCCAAGGGCACTGGGCCTTGTTGAACAAACGCATAATGTCAGTCTTCAAATGCCTCACTCTGAGATGGATGGACAGCAGGACAACAACGACTGCATGAAAGTGTCCTCAGGATGACTTTATCCAAAGCTCTCTCTCTCTCTCTCTCTCTCTCTCTCTTTCTCTCTCTCTCTCTGGCTTTACAGTTCACTCAGGTTCACCCACTCTACTCTTGAAGAGGATCAATATATTTCTAGCTCTTTCCTTGATTGTACATAAGTTCTTTTATCACCCATGGTACTGGTATGGGTCTTCCAGTAGCCCCACCTCACATGGTACAAGTAAAGCTGGGTCTACTTGAAGGACAGCGTGGAAGCATCTTCCACAGTGGAGCAAGATGAGCCTTGAGCAGGCCCCACAAGGCTGCCCTGAAAACTCTGACCTGCAGTACCTTCCTGGGCCACCTCAATCGTGGGGGTAACCCCTCCTACTCTGGAGCAGGCACAAGGTGGCTAAGAGTCAAGGACCTGCCATGCTAGGGTCAGGTCTATCACACTCCAGCTCGTTGAACCTGGTAAATCATTTCACCTGCCTGAACTTCAGCTCCTTAACTAGAACACAAGAAACCTGCCTGCAGAGCAGGCTGCGAGGGTGGCACGGCCTCCCACTGAGCCATGGACTGTGTCCCAAGCCACCCTGTTGCTTGCTTGGTATGGACTACTCATCCTAACCCTCGGCCCACTCAGCCATGCTGTTTGCTGAATGAATCAATCGGCTGTGTTAACCTTCCCTCTCCTGGGTTCTGTCCTCAGTCACATATTTTGTGTTTCTCAAGCAGGCAAAAGGCTGGCCACCCTGACTTTAAATGACTCCTCCTCCTCACAAGCTAATTTCTTGGGAACCCAGCAGGTCTCCCTGGAACTGCATCACATGCGATGTTTTGGACGTCACAGGAGCGGCAGGCACAAACTGTCTCTTGGAAAGCAACAGCTTTCATTTTCTAAACCAGATAGACACTAAAACACCAGTGATTTTGTGTAATAAGCATTGATCCCCAACAGGAAGGAGCAGACCATTAAACAGTCGCCCACAGCACGGAGGGCTTTGGCTCTAAAGCAGCCCCATCCCGGGTGTGAAACGGGGAAGAAAAGCCAGGTCTGCCCTTCCCTCCGGACCCCTCGGTGCCAGTTTTCTCCACTTAGTCCCAGAAGATAAATGCTTTTTGCTGCCAAAATGCAGACCAACAAAAAACATCCTTTTGTAAACACCTGTATCAATGTAACAACATTTTGTTGACTATTTCCAAATGTAAGCTGTATCAGCAATGCCGTGGGTGGTGTTTCTGCATACAATCTGCCTTTTGAATCCATGGGTCCGAGTATCCAGGATCCTACCAACCGAGGTAGAGAGAAAGCTGATCCATCCTAAACACTTACAGACTAGTTCTTGTCATTATTCCCTAAAAGTTACAATGTAACAACTAGTGTATATCATCTACATTGTCTTACGGCTTTTAGAGTAATCTGTAGCCATCACTCAGAGTATCCTTAGATACTTTAAGAAAGAATGGGAGGATATGTGTATGCAAATAGTATGCCATTGCATACAAGGGACCTGAGGATCTGAGGATTTGGGCATCTGTCATGGGTGCTGGAGCAAATACCCCAAGGTCATCAAGGGCCAGCTCCACCATTAAGGTGGTGAGCAGCTTGTCCCAGAAGATGCACGCTTCATCATTTATCATGCAATTTAAGGCATGGGGTTGTATCTTTCACATATTCTGGGCCCTTGGCTTTCAGGTTTAGCGACTCATATAGCTTTCAATTGACTGAAATTTATTTTCATGTCACCCAATTGAGTCTTCTTTGAGAATATCTCAAGAAAGTTGCTGGAAATGTTAATATTTACTAGTGACTTTTAATTTAAAACTTCACCCATATTTCCACTTGTACTACTTGAAAGATTTCAAGGACAGATGAAATGCCACTTGTCTCCAACATGGACTCAGTGTGGTGGCTCTTTAAGGAAAGACAGTTTTGGGGAAGTGCCACCCTTCTGCTCAGGTAAACCCTGGATACTGTTGGGCCATTGGGTGGGTCTGCGACTTCAGGTCATTGGGGAAGAAATAACCAGTTACTCACTGTAAATTGTACCATCTAATCTTGTCCATTCATTACTATATATGTTCTTGATGTATCAATATTTTAAATCTAGTTTTAAATTTTATGTACTCGCCTTTTGGGGTCCATAGATCTCAGTCTCAACACATGTATTGATTCCTGTAACCATCACTACAGTCAGCACACATAATGTCTCCAATGGCTTAAAGGTAAGTTCTTGTATGTTGCCCCTGTAGAGTGGATCCTTCCCTGGTCCTGGCCACAACTCATTTATTTTGCCTTTTTCAGAAGTCACAAGAAACAAACCTTACAGTACGTAACCTTTTGAGACCTGGTTCTTTCTATCTATAGAATATCTCAGAGAGTCACCTGTGCTGTTCTTTCTCTTAATGATTTATTCTCATATATTTCTGAGCCATCATCCATCTTATGGACATGTATGTATTAGTTGATCTACCCACCCGCTGAAGGACATTTGGGTTTGTCCAGTTCTTGGTGGCTACAGATAAAGTTCCTATGATTGTCTTTGTAAAAGTTTTTGTGTGAACATTATTTTAACTTCTGTTGGGTAATTTACTTATCAGATCTGGGGCTTGTGAAAGACTATACTAAGAACTGTAGTATTCTGAAAAAAAGAAATTGAAGAGAATTTGAGAAAATGGAATGATATCCCCTGTTCCTGGATAGGCAGAACCAACATTGTCAAAATGGCCATACTACCTAAACTAATAATATACAGATTTAATGCGATTCCAGTCAGGATACTAACATTCTTCACAGAGCTAGAAAAAAATGATCCAAAAATTTATATGGAACCAGAAAAGACCCAGAATAGCCAGCACAATCCTAAGAAACAAAAATAGGAGGCATCATAATAACATATCAAATTATATTACAAAGCACACAAGATAAAAACCACATGGCATTGGCACAAAACCACACAGGTGGATCAACGGAACAGAACTGAGGATGTAGAAACACCCCCGAGCACCTTCAGCCATTTGGTTTCCAGCAAAGGGGCTGAAAGCATACACTGGAGTAAAAATAGTCTTTTTAACAAATAATGCTGAAAAAACAGGCTAGCCACATGAAGAAGTATGAAACTAGACCCGCACCGTTCACCAGGCACCAAAACCCAATTGAAATGGATCAAGAACTTTGGCATTAACATAGAAACACTGATCTTGCTGGGTGAAAAAAAATAGGCAAAACCCTTAAGAACATGGGCACAGGCAAAGACTTTCACAATAAAACATCCAAAGCCCATGACATAATGCCAACAATCAACAAACGGGATTTTATCATATTAAAATGCTTCTATGCAGAAAAGGAAACAGTGAACAGAGTGAAGAGGGAACCGACAGAATGGTTTTCCCAAGCTTCCTCAGGGGACTATTATGAGTAATACGCAAAGAACTGAAAAAATTAGGCCCTCCGAAATAATAGACCTGATCAAAACATGAGCAACTGAAATGAATAGCCAGTTCTCAGAAGAATGGCCAACCAATACCTGAGCAAATGTTCAGCATTTTTAGCCTTCAGAGAAATGCAAATCAAAACAACACTGAGGTTCCATGTACCACCAGAAAGAACAGCTGCTATTCAGAACTCAAAAAGCAACAAACACAGGCGAGGCTGTGGGGACCAAGCAGCCCTCCTGCACTGCTGGTGGGGCTGTGAACCGGTACAACCACTATGGAAAGTGGTATGGAGAATCCTCAGAAAACTGAAAGCCGACGTTCCATTTGACCCCACTCTACCTCTTCTGGGGATCTTCCCAAAAGAGTTGACATCATCACACAAGAGTGATACGTGCATACCCGTGCTGGAGCAGCACAAGTTATAATAGCCAAATTTTGGAGAAGCCAATTGCCGAACCACAGGTGAATGGATAAAGGTGTGCTCTCGATACACAGTGGAGTCCACCTCAAGATCGTTATTCTTAGCAAAGTGCATTAGACATAGAAGGCTAAATACCGGTACGTTATCACTCATATGAGAACACGAAACCATAGACAAAGTAAAAGAGATGGAAGAAAGCTGGAAGACCGGCTGAGGGGAGAGAAGGGTGACGCTGGGGAGCACAGAGAGGGTGGGAAGGGGAAAAGGAGGTGACATGTAAATTTAAAATAAAAGAACGAAGGCGGGGTGGGGTGGGGGATAGTGACCACCTCAGGGTGGGAGAAGACACGCTCCCCTTTCCAGGGGAGGTCTGTGTGCCTGGGGCAGGCAGAGTCACCTCTGATGTGAGGGCCATGATGGGTGGTGGAGGAGGCCGAGGCAGGCTGTGGCTGATCACCTCGGCGACCGCCCCACGCAGAGGACACCAAGCCACTCCTAAGCCCCACCCAGAGGGCTGGAGGACATGGGGCTGCACCCCAGGACTCCTTGCAGAGCCCACCATCCACCATCCAGTGGCCACAGTGGGGAGCCCGCGACACCGGCTGAGGACTCCAGGCATGGGTGTGGCCTGCTGCCGGTGCCGGTCTGGAAGCTGCCCCCCCACCCAAGCTGATACTTGTCACACCTCTGTGCCGTTGCGGGGCTGCACCTGCTCCTCACATTCCTAGTTTCATGGAGCTGGACACATGGGGAACCTTCATTTTTAACCCCAGAGTTGCAAGCAAAATTAAACTTTAAAAGTTGATTTTTTTTTCTTTTAGATATATGCGACTTCCCACACTTTTCCTGCTGCTGAAGGCATAACCAGCACCTCCTGTCCTCCAGGTCACAGGAGGCCGGGAGGTCTGTCTTCCTCAGGAAGGGAGACAGGAAGGGACAGCCGGAAGCCACACAGGGGTCTTCATTTCAGACCCCGAGGCCTGCTGGGAACGCAGCCACACAGTGGTAGAAAGGAAGCAGCAAGCGAGCACGGGAGCATGGTATTTACAGCAGCTCCCCATCACTCACACAGCCGCCCGAATCCACCTTCCCGCCAGACCAGCTGCACGCTTTCCGGGACCAAGAAGGTCGGTGCTTCCTGCCTAAAGCAAGACCAGACGTGTGCGCTCTCCTCCCTCTCTTTTGGTTCCCGACCGCTGGGTGGGGAGGCGGTGAGGCACACAGGCCTCCCCCGGAACCTGAGTGGGGGACCTCAGTGGCTGCAGACAGACGGAAATCCTAAGCATCTCCATTGTTAACCAGATGGCTGTAGAGACAAGCCAGGAAAACGTGGTCACTCACGTCACCAAGGAAGTGCTTCTCCGCACACTTGAGTCGGAAGCGTAGCCTGCCGACTTAGGAAACATTCTGTCACCAGTTTCACTCGGCACGCCGACCTCAGTGGACTGGGGGCTGATCCCCGGACGCGAGAGGGAGCTGGCCGGACAGGCGGGCTGGGAGGAGCCGTGGACGAGAGGAGTGGAGCCGGGGGCGGAGCCCTCGTGCGCACGCGCCGGCCGTGGGGCCGTGGGGTCCGTCCGTGTCCCCCCAGCCCCCACCTGCACCGCTCTAAAAATGAGCTGGGCGTGATGGCATGTGCCTGTAATCCCAGGCTGAGCCAGGGGGACGGCCTTGAGTGCGAAGCCAGCCACGGCTACACAGTGGGTTCGGGACCAGCCTGGACCCAGAGGGAGACCTTGTCCCTTGCCCCCAAAAGAAAGAAAGAAGGCAAGAAAGAGTGAAGTAAGGCAGACGGGGAGAAGCCCGCCCGCAGTCTCACGCATGCTCTCCGGGAAAGCGTCGCCTGCCACCGGCAACCCCCGTGAGCCCAGAGAAGCGAGCGCCTCACAAGCACCTTCGCTCCCTTCTCCTCTTTCTCCCCCGGCACCCCATCTCCAGGCCCCTTTCCCTGCTCCCCACGCCCCGCCCCCTCCCCAGGTCCCTCCCTTCTCTGCAGAGTCTTCCTCCCTGCCTCCTATCCTCTGTCTTTTATCTGGCTCTTTAAATCAAAAGTTTGGTTTTCTGTTGGGTTGGGATTTCTCTCCTGAAGTCACGGAACAGGAAGTAGAATTCTCCTATGGGAAGAACTGCTAGAAATGAACGTGGGGTCCTGGACATAATAAATGGGGGAACATAAAAAAGTAAACGTAAAAAAATTTTATTCTCTCAAAATAAGATCAACATACAAGAAAGTGAAGGCAGGTGAAGCGCACACCTGGCAGCCGGCTGTGCACGCCCGGGGACCAGCGACACGCCTCCTCCCCTGCCCAGCCGTCCTTCCAGGCACAGCCGGGCCTGGCAGTGGTGGCTTCCTACGACCGCGCAGGGTCAGGCCCGGAGGTAGCCTTCCTCCTGGCTCTTTCTACCTTACATAGTTTCCTATGAATGTACAGATAACAGTTTTCTCAAATCATCTCATTTATTGAGGTGTTTCAATATTATTTTCCACATAGTCAAACGTGTGGGGTTTTTGCCAAAATTAAAATTATCCTTTTCATTAGTATGTAATTGTGATACGTAACAGTAACAATCAACTTGAGCAAGTAGCGCACATACATGTGGCTTTTTTTTTTTTTTTTTTTTTTTTTTTTTTTTTTTTTTTTTTTTTTTTTTTTTTTTTTTTTTTTTTTTTTTTTTGTGAGACAGGGTCTCACTCTGTAGTCCAGGCTGGTCCTGAATTCACTATGGAGCCCAGGCTGGCCTCCAACTCAGTGCAATCCTCCTGCCTCAGCCTCCCCAGTGCTGGGACTATAGGTGTGCACCAACACACCCAGCTTACATGGTGCTGAGGAATTGAACTCAGGGCCTTGTGCTTGCGAGGCATGTGCTCTAACTGCTGTGCTATTCCCCCAGGCCCTATGTTTTTCATTTTGAGGTAAGATCTCCCAAAGTCTCTAAGTTGTGTGGGCTGGGTTCGAACTTGAGATCCTTTTGCCTCAGCCTCCCAGAGTGCTGGGATTGCAGATATATGCCATCACACCCAGCGTCAGACAACATTTTAATAAATATTATTTAAATATTTTGATAAATGTCATTATTTTCATTAGTATATCTCTCAATGCTATTTTCCACATAGTGAAATTAGATACCATTGCTCCTTGGCCTTCTGGCTAAAATCAAGTAAACAATTTAAATAATACTTTTGTTTGCTTTACCTTCTCTTTGTTTTTTGAGACAGAGATCTCACTCTGCTGCCTACGCTGGCCCCCAAAGTCCTGGACTCAGGGGACCCTCTTGCCTCGGCCGCCTGTGTACCTGGCGCTACAAGTGTGTACCAACACAACCAACCATTTCCTTACCCTTGAATCCTCCGTTCTCTTGTCCCTGTCGGTCACCTGAGTACTGTATCACTGTTTCCCCTCTGAGCCTGGCCACTTCCCCCTATTTCTTAAACCTTCATTGCATCGTGTCTTTCATTGAGAGACCTGAGGAAGGCTAGGTAGAGATCTGACCTCATCCTCCCTTTGTGTCTCAGCTAGCAGTACCACCGAGAACGTGATGGCACTTTCCCTTCTGCCTTTGGTATATGAATTAGATCTGTCACAGAGGTACCTATGAGCAGGACTACTTTTTATTCAACTAGAGCTTCAGGGTTTTTTTTTTGTTTCAACCAAGCATTTATCTTTAAATTATGAGTTTTTTTAATTTCTTTTTTATAATTCATTCTTCATTTTCTTTAGTCTTTCTTCCTAAGACTGTTCTTACTCACAGATGGGCCACCTAGATGGATCACTGATGTTCCTTGCCTGTCTATGCTGTTTATGAGAGAGGTTGTGACTTTATCTTTAAACATTTCTAGTGATTTTTAAAGACTTTCTTTTACTGTATGTAATTTTTGGGTTTCCCCTCCTAATTCTTTTAAAAACAGAACATACTCTTTATTTCAGGAATACAGTATTTTCTATCCTGAAAGGTACAAACATGGATTATTTTTTTCCAAATGGTATTCTGCTTCTTATATTGTCTCTTTTTGTTTTTCTGGTTGCTTATTTTGAGAACTATCTCTCATTGTAAAATCTGGCTCTTTTGGCTGTCCATGCTAATGAATAAGCCCACACACACACACATTGTCAAAGGCTTCATATGATAAGGGTTCTTATCAAATTGGAGTTAAGAAATTTTAATTTTCTGAAAATTTGCAAAAACATATTTCCTATTGTGGATCTGTATCTATAAAACCCTTTACAGTTACTTAGTGAGATGTTGGGAAGCAGAAAGAATAAATATGGTGTTCAATCTGTATGACACCTCTCCTGAATGACAGTTTGGCTGGGTATAGAATTCTTGAGTCAAATTTCTATCTTTGTAGCATGAACATACTACTCCTGAATGCTCTAACATCTGTTACATCTGGTGAGAAATTGTGTTTTCCATTTCTGTTACTCATTATTTACCTATCACATTTTTGTCCTCTGGTAGCTTTCAAAATTTTTTCTTGTCTTCAAAGTTCTGATACTTTACTGTAAGTCTCACTAGGAATTTACTATTACCTTATTATTTATGAAGGTGGAATTTTTCATTTTAAGAAGAACTCACATCTTAATCTCAGAATATCTTAGCTTTCCTCTTTCCAATTATCACCTTTCCAATATTCACTTGAGTCTCTCCTTCAGACCTTTTAAAAAAAATTTTATATGATTTTATAATCTTTTTCTAACTTCTATCTCTCCTCTGTTTTGTTGTAGGATATTTTTTGTTTTCTTTTCTAGTTATTATTTTTGCCAGCTGGATGTCCTTTATCTTAGCCCATTTCTGAGATTTATTTTTAGTACCAAAAATGGAACCCAAAGTCTTTGTGTTGATATGTCTCCTTTTATTTTTGACACAAGATTTCTCTAATTTGCTAAATTGCCCAGGATGAGTTTGAATTTGCCATTCTCCTGCCTTAGCTAATATACTAGGATTATGGGCAAGTGTAAGTACACAGGTTCTAAATTATCAAGACAGCCAACCGTTTTCATACTCATCTATTCCTTAACCATAATGTCGTATTTTTATTTGGAATCTTCTTAGTACCCGGATGCCAGTCTTCTTTTGTCAATTTGAGGATTCAATATCTTTATCAGATAGCTGTAGACAAAATCTACCCATCGATCTTGCAGGGTGTGTGGGTACACACTTGTGTAACTGTGATCAGTGTGAATAATACACCTAAAGTTGTATAGCATATTACCAACAGACTATATGCAGCCCACCTAAGTCTTCTGTTTCTCATTAACACTAGACTTTCTCATATGCTCTGAGTTTATCTTTCATGGTGACTTTGCTTTCTAAGCACCTGGTGTTATGGTTGTCTCTCTGTGAGGTAATTTCGCAGTGACCCACAGAATACCTGGCTCCCAACTGGTCTGAGGGTTAACAGCTTGGCCAAGACTCATTGGAGGGGGGAGCTGATCCAGCCATGCTCACTTGCACACGACTTATTTCCACCTATGATTCTGGTGTGCAGATGGTCCAGCTCCCACCAGTCCAGTCACATACCTTTTCTGGGACTTAAGTGCCTGATTCTCCTGGTCACAGCTACTGTCCCTTGTGTGGTACTGGGCTCTAATGCTTCCCCTGCTTCATTCTGCAAAGGGGCATTCAAAAAGAAGGTATAGAAAAATGAGAGGAGAGATAAAGCCATCGATTTCAGTCTTAGGCTTGCTAAAGGTATCTTCATTAAAAATCACATCCTGTCTGAAAACTATTTATATATGACTAAATCCAAAAGAAGGTGTTAATTTTCTCGACGTGCTACCTTCACAGCCAGTAACACTCAGACAGCTTGGCAAGTCCTGCAGGTGAAGAGAGGCCAGGCATCGTGGAAGACAAGCTGTAGACGCTCAAGGTGCCAGTTTCTAAAAACAGTTCTGAATTGTTTGAGTACAACAAAGTTTTGAGTAACTTTTTTATGCATTTGGTTTAAAAACTTCAGCTTTCATAAGAAGATTACATCTTCTTATTGAGAAACATAAAATCTTTTAAAAGTTTTCTTGTTTTATTTTTTATTGATGAGAAGAAGATGAAACAAAAGGAACAGAGCTGAGGCAAGCTCACCGACATTGGCGGGGTTCGTGAAGTCTGGCTTTTACAACATCCAGATGTGTATTAATGTGCATTCATAAAATCTGAGGCATCACAGTTGAGAGTAGTGGCTTGTATATGAAGACCTGAAAAGCTGGATTTCACCAGCTCCTTTAGTTCAGTGAATACACACAGAAGCCAGCACTTGAGGAGATACTGTGTCTGGCAGTGGGTGCACAGAAGTGACTGAACAGACACTTTGCTCTTACATGTCCACTTTTGAATTAACAAATCTCAAAATACTAAACTGGGGATAACCAGATACTTGTGGTACAGCCAACACTATTTGCCCTAAAAATTTCAAACCTGAGTGTAAGCAAGCTGTTAAGTCTACACTACAGCTTACAGGGAACACGAAGACCAAAAGAATGTGTCATTTACACCATGACAATGCAATTCACCAAAATTCTGGCTGTGGGAAAGTGAGGAGGCCACAGGTAGAATGTGAAAAGCAAGAACTTAGAGGGGACCGTCCCCTGCCCTGCTAGAAAAGCTTAAGAGACTCATCAGTCAAATGCACCATGTAGACTTTGCTTGAAGCCTATTTAGACAACCCAAGAGTCCAGGGTCATTTCTGAGAGAATTAAGGAAATTTTTTAACAAATTGGGAACTGGATGATATCCGGACATTATTAATTTGAAGAAATATAATAATGTAATGAGGCCAGGGTTCTAAAAGGTGCTTACTTTTAGAGGCACATGACACCTTTAAGGGTGAAATCCTAGAATCTGCTTTAAAATGCTCCGGGAAAACACTGCAGGGGACAGAGTAAAAGTGGGAAACAGAGAAAACGGGTTGGCGATACTCTGAGCTGCGGGGGAGTGCACAGAAACTCATTATAGGCTTCTTGCTTGAAAATCTCTGCAGCAGAAAGTTCGAACAAATAGTACGTGAATTTGACTCGGCAAAAAGGGGGGTGGGGTGGAGCGTAGTAGCAGGGATATACGGCAGTACATGGCTTCTGCAGCGAGGCCTGGAGTCCCTCTTTGGGGGTGTCCCAGCCTTGGGAAACAGCTCAATACAGCCGGATGTGGAGAGCTGCCCGGGTGCTAGCAGGCTGCCTGACGCTTGGCGCTCTGTCTCTGATCTCTTTTAAGCCTGGTCAGCAAGTTGGGGCTGCAGGCTTCTGATGCAGAGGTGTGGCCGGATGAACACGCTCTTCCATGGGATTCTTACGCTTTCTCAGCCCCTTATTGGTTTCCATAGGAAACAAAGGCAAAGTCTTGTAAATTCCAGGGCTCTCAGCGGGATTATTAATCTGTTAGGAGAGGAAGAAAGTTGCTGAGAAACTCCTGCTTGCTGGCTGGGTTTCCTTTGATTTATTCTCTCTGTATCCGTCCATTAGGCACCACTCTCCACTTTCGGGGCCAGGATGTGGGCTATCATGGGATCGCTTCCGTGAAACCCTTTCCATCCCCGGCAGGTCTGTCCACAGAATAACTAGGAAATGGATGGAAACGGGAGTTGTACCTTCCCTGTCTCTGGGGGGTGGGGGGTATGGGGGACCACTGGCTTCCCATCCTAGAGGCGCAGAATATTTGGGAGGAAATGGAACCCAGGGGCTGGGAACAGACAGATGTGGACACTGGATGATGTGAGCTATCTACAACGTTCTTTCTATAAAATATGTAGCGTTGGGGGCTGGAGGAATAGCTCAGTGGTTAAAGCGCTTGCCTAGCAAGTGTTATCTAAGCGCTGAGTACCTGAGTTCGATTCCCCAGCACCACATAAACCAAGCATGGTGGCACACACCTGTAATCCCTGCACTTGGGAGGCAGAGGCAGGCAGATTGCCTGGAGTCCAAGGCCAGTCTGGGATCCATAGTGGGCACAGAACCAGAATGGACTACAGAGTGAGACCCTGTCTCAAAAAAAGAGAAATGTAGCCTTTGGTGAATATGGACCTTAGAAATATGTACAGAATCATGGTATTATTGAGAGACTATCACTCCTAGAGGCCCAACTTTCATTGATGCTCTACATTTCCGTTGGAAACAGTGTTGCCGAAAGCACAGTCTAACTCAAGCAGAGTCGCTACCGGTTTATTTTTAACAAGCACTCACCCTCTGCCAGCACAGTTTGGAGGATTTTTTCCCAGGGAAGCTGGTACTCTAATGCGGTTCTGCAGAGTGCAGCCCGTGTCCGCGCGGCCTTCATGGCGCAGCAGGGGCCCAGCCCTCAGCAGCAGCACCGTCGTCGTCCCCACAGTCCCACCCTTCCCGCGACCCTGAGGCATACGGTAGTTTGGCTAGTGCTTTAAATTCTGTATCTGAGAATTTTTTTTAAACAAGGCATTAATTCTACTGGTTTCCCTAATGAGCGGCTAACAACTGCTCATAGCTGCTGAACTACGCTACTACGGCTGGAAAAGTTCCTTCTTTGTAAAATAGGAATCAGACCTCGTAGTCGTGTGTGTTGCCGCGACCCAACGGCACAGGCTGCGTAACTCATAAAGAACAGAGATTTGAACGAGGCCGGAGAGTCCAGTATCAAGGGGCCGCGCCTGGCCAGGGCCTTGGCGTCGTGACACAGGAAGGGTGTCACGTGGTGAGTCGGAGCTCAGATCTCTCTCCCCTCCTGCAAAGCCACTAGTAAAGCCGTCACAGGAATCACACCGAATCCTAGTCACTCCCGTAGGTCCCACTTCCAAACACCATTTCAATATATGAGCTTTGAAGGGCACATTCCCACCTGGCAGACGTGTGGGTACACTAATGACATAAGTAAGGGAGTCACCTTACTTGCTCCTCGGCCCTTTCTTTCACTCCCTGCTCTGGTAAGCAGGGTGGATTTACAAACACATCATGGGCTCGTCTTCCCCTTCTTTTGGGTCTTCATTCTGACCGTGATTCTGCTGTCAAGCATTAACACGTATGACATTTCTGCATACGACTTTGAAATCCATAAATTCATTGGTACGAAAGCCATACTCTCAAACCACAACTTGTAAGTCATGGCGCTAAATAGTAGGTGGAATAAAAACATCTGAAATGCAACCTTATCTGAAGGGGTGGGGAGGCTCTGGATCTAGTCTAGACTGTGGCTCTAAGGTGTTCTCCTTGGACTAGAAGCATCCTTGGGAGTCAGGAAAGTGACAGAAATTCTTGGGGCCCAGAAACTCTAGAGGCAATCTGTTTTAAGGTCTTCGGGCGATTTGGATGCACACTAAAATATGAGAATCACTGCTCTCGTAGCAGAAGAAATAGAAGCAACATATTCTAAGTTCAAAAGCTCCCTGCCCCCCCACACACCCTGAGAAACTTCCTCCTACCTAGGTCCCTGGGCCCCCAGCTGACTGGTTCAATGGCTTCTAATGCAATACAGCTACATGAATGCCCTAAGAAGTCCCTGGCTCCAGACCAACCCAGATCCAAACCCCTTCCCTCCCTACCAGCCCACAATGTACCTAACTCTTCTCTATCAACCCAGATTCAATCCCACCCCATCTCCAACCCACAATGAAGATTAATTTTTGTTCCCTTCCAGTATGATGCTGCAGCCCATTGTGCTGAGCTCCGGCTCACTGAAGCCATCTTTCTGCCTGAATTGGTGTCCCACGTTCCTCTCAGCAAAACCATACAAACTCTTAACACAAGATGAAAAACAGGTGCAAATAAAGTACAGTGGAATTTCCAAAGACAATGTTGAGGTCAATGAAAATGTCGAACGGGGAACATTTAAAGAGAGAGGGGATTGGATGGCCACATCTGGGAGGTGACAAGAGGCTCATCTCAGAGGGAGGCAGTCAAGTGTGACTTGTTAGGGGGACTTGGAATCTTCCTTTTGGGTAGAATAAGAAGTCTGGGACCATCAGTAATGTTCTAGTCCTGGAGATCCTTAAATATCATCACCCCAGCACTTTAACAATAGAAGAAAATTTAAAGAAAAAAAGAAATGTCATTTGTGTAACAGAGGAAAACAATGGAATATATGTCATACAATTTAAATAAATGAAAATGTTCTGATATTTTCAGGTCTTCAAGAAATTCTGGAGAACAATGATGGTACATTTGTTTGGTATTTTTCTGTGCAAATTGTAAAAAATGCTAAAACACTCATTATGTCACTCTTTGAATGTTGCACAAGGATAGAAAACTCAGTGACAACATTGAGAGCAACATTTTTGCTTTATACAAGTGTGACTGCAAAATTCTATTACTACAAAACAACCATAATCTTAAATCTCTCCTTTTTCAAGATAATTCAACTTTAAGAATGGCTTCACAGGGGATTTTGAGAAAAATAGTAATGTGAATAAGTAAAAATATCATACGCTTTTTAAAACAAAAGCTTCACATTGAATGTGAAAATGAACTTCTGCCATGATAATGCTAGGGTAATCTTTCAGACATCCACAGGAAAGTAGAGTTTCAGGTTTACTCTACTGAGGGAAACCACAGGAAGAGGTGCCTCTGAAAAGAGGAACAGCAATGTCAACCTTCAGGGATTTTGAAACAGACTGTAGATCAAGTTAAGTCAGTAAGAAGGGGCAGATTTATTGTCCTGCTTGAGTAAAACCAAAAATGGGCAAAACACATGAAGGAATAACATTCAAGAGCTTGGCCATCAGGCAACAAAGGACAGTGATCCTTAAGAAGCAAGAAAGAAATGCACTGAGCCTCTGATGATCCCAGCTTAGGGCTCTGAGAAAGCTTCCGGGTCACAGTGCAGGGAGGGTGGCTGAGAGCATGGACCGAGCGTTCTCTGAGGTGAGCCAGGCTGTATGTGTTGCTGTGATCCACTTAAGGAGAGTCTGAGTTGAGGATAATAGTTTAGGAATACACTATTATACTTCTGTGCTCGTAATCATTTCTGTGCAAATTAGTGTTTGCCATTCCAAGCATACAAATAACTTGGAGGATAATCCTACTTCCCATTACACTGACCCGCCAGGTGTTTGCAATGTGAAGATTATCATAAGCTGAAGCTATACTGCAAGACAAATGTGTTATGCCTGTCAGACACCACTGACTTCTCCAACCTTCTCATGACAGGTCCAGAGGCAGGGAAAGAAAAATTACAGATGTAAGGACAAAGCTGAAAACTTCCCAAAGGAAATGAAAAAAAAAAA